>JAODAL010026447.1:0-56773 GCA_025379985.1 Phyllomedusa bahiana | reverse complement strand
GATTTCTTTGCCTTTAAATTTTGGCTGTAATAGTAAATCCCTAGGGGGTCTTTCTAGCTCTCTGATATGCTCTTTTCAGATTTCTCCTACTATATCCACGTTCACGGAAACGTTCCTGCAAGTCTCTAACCTGGGTCTCGAACTTAAATTCTGTAGAGCAAATACGCCGCGACCGCAAAAATTGACCCACCGGGATGGCTTTGATTGTGGCCGGGTTGTGAAATGAGGATGCATGTAAAAGTGAATTAACTGATGTTGGCTTACGAAATATATCTGTCTGTATCACATTATCCTCATCCGTTTCAATGAGATACCCAAAAAATTTCAATTTTCTTGAGTTTGCTTGAATGTCAATTTAATATTATATGTATTGTTGTTAAGGGAGTTCATAAACTCTGTTAGCGGGGGACATCGACCCGGCCACAAAAAGAGCACGTCGTCGATGTACCTCAGCCAACACTGGACTCGGTCAACCTCAGCGACCACATCATCATGAAAGATACCCCTTTCCCAGTAACCCAAAAACAAGTTACATAGCTGGCGGGGCGAAACCCGGCCCCCATTGCCGTCCCTTGACATTGTAAATAGAAGCTGTCCTTGAAACACAAACACGTTGTGAGTCAAGATAAATTCAACAATTTCAGAATAAGGCCCACACAGATCACGGTCTAAGCCACTAAGATGTAGAAAAAATTCCACGGCCATAAGGCCATCATCATGTCGTTAACTTGTGTACAATGACCCCAAATCTGCTGTTACAAGTAATACCCCTTATTCCAATTAATGTTCCCAATCCGCTTCGGACGTCCGTTGTGAAACGGACATAGGATGGCAGTAATTCCCCCAAGGGTTTTAGTAGTGACCCAAAAATTTACATACTGGGTCCGATAAACTATCAATCCCTGACACTATAGGGCGTCCCGGCGGTTTTGGTTGGGTCCTTGTGGACTTTGGGAAAGTAGATATAGGGTAGGTATCTTGGGGATTTCGTCAATAGGTAATTATATACCTTTTTAGTAATAATGCCCGATGAAAGGCATCATTTTAAGAGTTTTTCAAGTTCACTTGAAAAAGCTTTGAATAGGATTAGCGAGATCTTTTTATAGGTTTGTTTGTCCCCTTTTTGCGGAAAGCCTCCCTCTCATATTTTACCATAGGCCCGAAAGACTACATTCCCCCCCTTGTCTGCTTGCTTGAAAACCACGTCCTCTATTGATTGCAATTCCCTTAACGCTTTCCTTTGGTCAACAGTTAAATTATCTAGACCACGACTTGTGGATAGTTTTTTCATGTCTGATATCACTAATCTCACAAAAATCTCCACCTGCGGACATATGGACAGAGGGGGGAACCTAGAAGATTTAGCACATAAATGAGAAGGGAACTTAATTGGTGAAGACTCATATTGCTCCGCCAACAAGTCCTCCAAAATAGAGATAGCCCTCCTCTCCTCCTCAGTAGTCGGTAACTCATTGCCCCCTTTATTGGCATGTAATTTCTTAAGGATTAGTTTCCTCGCAAAGAGATGTAAGTCTTTCAAGGCTGTAAAGAAACAAAATGAATTAGTGGGTGAAAAGGTCAAACCCAAGCTTAACACCTCCTCTTGTGCCTGAGATAGCATATATGAGGATAGGTTAATTACCTTCATTTTATTTCTTGTAGACACACCATCATCCTGAGGAGGAGGGGCTCTACCTCTACCTGAATTATTTTTGCCATTCCTTTGTTTTGCATTATTCCGACCACGGGCCATATTACTTTGTTCGTTTTGATATTTCAGTCGGAGGAAGCTATCTGATGATTGTGCCGAGGACACAGAGCCCGATCTCGACCTGGTTCGTGATCCACTCCTGCTATCTCGCCATCTATAGATTCTTCCAACTTTGAGATCATTGATATCTCTCTGCAGTTTTTTAGATTTAATTTCGCAAATCTCTTTTTCCCATCTCATCATATCTTTATCGAGTTCGAACCTGAAAGTCTCTAATTCATCATCAGATAATAAATCACCAAGTTTCGCTAGGACCTCAGTCAGTTCGTGTTCAATATTATTAAAAGTTTTATTATTTAATTGTATTAGTAATTCCATGAAGCCATTCGCACACTTATTTGCAAGTTCTTCCCATCTACCCTTTAAAAAGGTATCATTTCTATGAAAAAGACGGTACCACTTTGACTCTTAACCCCCTTGGTTCAGCCCCTTGGATAGATATTTCTCCAGAAAGGCCTTGGTCCACCACACCTTGAGTCGTTTGTGGACCAATCCCCTCCATTTGTTTTTTAACTCCTTAAGTTACATATTCTCCTCATTTAAAACCAAAATCAGATTGGTATTATCTGTTCAAGATAATCCCAAATTTCTGGATTTGGTTTTAAATGGGGGAGAATATGGAACTTAAGGATTTAAAAAAAACAAAATGGAGGGGATTGGTCCACAAACGACTTAAGGTGTGGTGGACCAAGGCATTTCTGGAGAAATATCTACCCAAAGGGGTTCTGATACCAAGGGGCTTAAGAGTCAAAGTGGTACCGTTTTTTCATAGAAGATGATACCTTTAAGGGTAGATGGGAAGAACTTGCAAATAAGTTTTGCGAATGGCTTCATGGAAATTACTAATACAATTCAATACTACAACTTTGAATAATATTGAACACGAACTGACTGAGGTCCAAGCGAAACTTGGAGATATATTATCTGATGATGAATTAGAGACTTTCAGGTTCGAACTCGATAAAGATATGATGAGATGGGAAAAAGAGATTTGCGAAATTAATCAAAAAAAACTGCAGAGAGATATAAATGATCTCAAATTTGGGAAAAAATCTAATAGATGGCGAGATAGCAGGAGTGGATCACGAACCAGGTCGAGATCGGGCTCTGTGTCCTCGGCACAATCATCAGATAGCTTCCTCCGACTGAAATATCAAAACGAACAAAGTAATATGGCCCGTGGTCGGAATAATGCAAAACAAAGGAATGGCAAAAATAACTCAGGTAGAGGTAGAGCCCCTCCTCCTCAGGATGATGGTGTGTCTACAAGAAATAAAATGAAGGTAATTAACCTATCCTCATATATGCTATCTCAGGCACAAGAGGAGGTGTTAAGCTTGGGTTTGACCTTTTCACCCACTAATTCATTTTGTTTCTTTACAGCCTTGAAAGACTTACATCTCTTTGCGAGGAACTAATCCTTAAGAAATTACATGCAATAAAGGGGGCAATAAAGTTACCGAAAACTGAGGAGGAGAGGAGGGCTATCTCTATTTTGGAGGACTTGTTGGCGGGGGCAATATGAGTCTTCACAATTAAGTGTCCCTTTCATTTATGTGCTAAATCTTCTAGGTTCCCCCCTCTGTCCTTTATGTCCGCAGGTGGAGATTTTGGAGATTAGTGATATCAGACATGAAAAACTTACCACAAGTCGTGGGTTAGATAATTTAACTGTTGACCAAAGGAAAGGTTGTTAAGGGAATTGCAATCAATAGAGGACGTGGTTTTCAAGCAAGCAGACAAGGGGGGGAATGTAGTCATTGGCCTATGGTAAAATATGAGAGGGAGGCTTTCCCGCCAACTAAGGGACAAACAAACCTATAAAAAGATCTCGCATAATCATTCAAAGCTTTTCAAGTGAACTTGAAAAACTCTTGGATGATGCCTTTCATCGGGGCATTATTACTAAAAGGTATATGATTACCTATTGACGAATACCCCAAGATAACCAAACCCTATTTTACTTCCGAAAGTCCACAAGGCCCCAACCAATCCCCCGGGACGCCCTTAGTGTCAGGGATTGATAGTTATGGGACCCAATATGTAAATTTTTGGATCACTATCTAAAACCCTTGGTGGAATTACTGCCATCCTATGTCCGTGACACAACGGACGTCCTGAAGCGGATTGGGAACATAATGTGGAATCAGGGGTATTACTTGTAACAGCAGATGTGGAATCATTGTAACAAGTATAGACAGGGATGATGGCCTTATGGCCGTGGAATTTTTTCTACATCTTAGTGGCTTAGGACCGGATCTGTGTGACTTATTCTGAAATTGGGTTGAAGTTTATCTTGGACTCACAACGTGTTTGTGTTCAAGGACAGCTTCTTTTTACAATGTAAAGGGGCCCGGCAATTGGGGGCCGCTTGCGCCCCCGCCTATGCTAATTGTTTTTGGGTTACTGGGAAAAGGGGTATCTTTCAATGTGATGTGGTCGCTGGAGGTTGACCGAGTCACAGTGTTGGCTGAGGTACATCGACGACGTGCTATTTTTGTGGAAGGGTCGATTGTCCAGCTAACAGAGTTTATGAAACTCCCTTAACAAAATTTAATTAATATTAAATTGACATTTCAAGCAAACTCAAGAAAATGAATTTTTGGAAAATCTAAATTGAAACGGATTGAGATTAAAGTGATAACAGATAATATTTCGTAAGCCCAAAATCAGTTAATTATTTCATGATTCATTCACAACCGGCCACAATCAAAGCCATCCGGTGGTCAATTTTGCGGTCGCGGGTATTTGTTAAAAGAATTTAAGTTCGAGACCCGGTTAGAGATTGCAGGAACGTTTCGTGAACGTGGAATGTAGGAGAAAACTGAAAAGAGCATATCGGAAACTAGAAAAGACCCCTAGGGATTTACTATTACAGCCAAAAATTTAAAGGCAAAGATAATCAAGTACGTTTTATTTCTACATATAATAAACAATGGTCCAATATACGTGATATCCTGGTAAAACACTGGGGTGTACTCAAAACCGATCCTGTGTTGGCTGGGGAAATCTCAGACTATCCTATGATGACACGAGGAAGATCACCTAATCTAAGGGGATTGCTTAGTCAAAAGTCATTATTACCCTATATGCGTAATCCATTCAGTACACGTGGGCCAAAGTGTGGATTCTTTCCATGTGGTAATTGCACAGCATGTAAAAACATGACACGCTCTGATGTATTTAAAACCTCGGACGGAACAAGGGAGTTCCGGATCCGCCATTACATCACATGTAACACCAAGAATGTGGTTTACATGGCTCAGTGTCCTTGTTCTAAATTATATGTTGGCATTACCACACGGGAATTGAAGGTTAGGATACGTGAGCATGCTCGTGATTATTAGATTGGCCCAAAAATTGTGATGACCTTTTCAAACTTAAAACCCCTTCCCAGGACATTTCTTGAAGTTCCATGCGGCGGATGCTAATATGTTAAAAGTCCATGGCATTGATGTCATTCACCTAGGGATTAGGGGTGGTAATTATATGCAAGCATTGGAACAAAGGGAAACTAAATGGATCACCCTTCTTGACACAATGGCACCGGTTGGATTAAATGAAAAGCTAAATTTTGCCCCATTTCTCTGACTTTAGGATAATGCCATTTGTTTAAATTTCCTTGGATTGCCTTACCCACTTCTGCTCCTTAAGTCCATATATATATATTTTTTAACATGGTTTGTGTTTTGGTGTGATTTTTAATTTCATTTCTTTTTTTTCTTTTTTTCTCTTAACCAGAATAAATATATTGTGAATATGTATAATATTTTTATGATAACAATACAAATATTGATGAAATCCGTAATTGAAACACATTCATCTGGAATACTGTGATATAAGGATGATATGGAAGATTAATGACTGCTGTGTTCTATCTTTTATATATGTCATTTTTGTCACAGTTTGTTTTTATATCTATCTTGTTGCCTAATTGATGGTCAGCGCTTTGAGATACTTACGATACAATGATAGCGCGGGGCCGTGTGTGTGTGCAACGATAACTAGTGCCTTGGATTCAGATAGTATAAGTACAGCGCGGGATTGTGCGCGTGCGCAGTGTGGGGATCCTTGACGCCTTCCCAGCTTCGGCGTCCGACAACGCGTAGTGCGCATGTGCGGAAGTGTATTGCTTTCGCGCATGCGCACCTCTGCGGGACTGCCGGAAGCGGGGTATTGACGCGGCTCCCTCCGAACACGGCGCACGCGCCGCTAATTATCCCCGGCTGATTTAGGTATGGGATCTCCTATTTATTGAGCTTCACACTTCAATTTTGTATACCCCCTGAGGAAAGCAACATCAGTGCGAAACGCGCGTTGGGGTCACGAGCGCTACCTACAATATCTTTGGTAAATATGCTGGACTAATTTAGTGCCGCCTACCCATCATCCCTGCATTGCACCATTCACATATTTATATGGGAGCAGCGATTCACTACATTTTATAGGGAATTAGTTACTTAACTACCCTTCTAGCCTTAGCTGACCCTATTTGTGGTTATGTCAGTATACAGGGATGTATGTAGATGCGCTATATGTTTACCTATAGCTATTACCATAATTTAAACAACTTTGTTGTATACTTTTGGGATTTTGCGCTCGTCTTTGTCTTTGTTTCTTGGTTTTTTGTCTTTTGTACACCGTCATTTATCTCTAATGATTTTAATATTTGTAATTTATAATAAAGTTATTCATACTTTTACCCTATACTCTCTTGAGTTGCTTTTTGGTTTTAATTATGGGAGACATGTATGAACCTGCCACTGACTCACCAGTTCTACTTTTGTTTTTAATATTGTACTGTCCGACAGTATGCATGAAGGTCTCACAGCACTTTATAAATGTATCCTATTCTCATAGATGCCAAGTCTCCCGCTTCTGGAGGGACTCTCCCGCACATGGGGGTCCCTGTCCCGCCCCTTTTCCCCCCCCCCCCGGAGAGTCAGCAAAACTCCCGCCGGGCAGCGCACACAGGGGTCCTGCTCATAAGTATGGACTGATCTGAGGCCGGCGGAGGGTTCGAGGCTCCTGACAGCACAATGATGAAGAGCAGCAGAGGATAACACATTACTGCCGCCAGGTCAGCCCTTATCTTATAGCACGGTATCGTCCAGACGCAGCTCTCACTGTCGGCAGCAGTACCGGACGCTGGGAGATGCTATCTGATAGTGTGTCTGACAGCTGCACCTCCCAGCGTCTGGTGCTGCTGCCGACAGTGTGAGCTGCGTCCACTATATCTGGCCTGTCAGTGTAAGTGTCTCTCTGGCCGCTGCACTCCCCCTCATTCCCCTCCCTTCCCCCTCCTCTCCCCTCACCTCTCCTCACTGAGCAGCGATGAGAGGATGAGAGCGTCTCTCCCTGTCTGTGTTCCTGCCGTCTCCTTCTCGTTGTCGTCGGGCTCTTGCTCCTGAGCCACGGTGAGTGACATCTGAGAGCCGGCCGCAGCCCCGTCCCCAGCAGCCTTGTATTGCACGCCCCCAGCTACCTTGCTAGTGGGGACAGCTACCTTGCTAGTGGGGACAGCTACCTGGCTATAAGAAGCACTACCTGGCTATAAGGGGGTCAGCTACATGGCTATAAGAAGCACTACCTGGCTATAAGGGGACAGCTCCCTGGCTATAAGGAACATAGGTATAAGGGACAGCCCCCTGGCTTTTAAGAAGCACTACCTGGCTATAAGGGTCAGCTATCTGGCTATAGAAGCATGCCTGGCTATAAGGGGTCTGCTACCTGGCTATAAGGGGACAGCTACCTGGCTATAAGAAGCACTACCTGGCTATAAGGGGGTCATGCTACCTGGCTATAAGAAGCACTACCTGGCTATATGTGGTCAGTTCCCTGGCTATAAGGGGACAGCTACCTGGCTATAAGGGCACAGCTACCTGGCTATAAGGGGTCAGGTACCTGGCAGTGGGGACGTTACTGGTTTATAAGAAGCACTACCTGGCTAAAAGGGGACATCTCCCTGGCTATAGAAGCACTACCTGGCTATAGGGGACAGCTCCTGGCTAGAAGCATACCTGGCTATAAGGGGAGAGTCCCTGGTATTAGAAGCATACTGGCTAGTGGGGACAGCTACCTGGCTATAAGAAGCACTACCTGGCTAGTGGGGACAACTACTTGGCTACTGGGGGCACTGCCTGGCTACTGGGGGCACTGCCTGGCTATTGAGGGCAGCGACCTCGCTAGAAGGTGGCAGCAACCTGACTACAGGAGGCTACTACCTGGCTACAGGGTTCAAATAGGGCACTGAGATATCTACTTATTGGGGCACAGTTTGGCGGTATCCCTCAGCTCTCCTGGATGCTGAATAGACCATGCAACAGTCCAGGAAAGCTGGGTGACGCCAAAACCCTAATTCTAGTTTTCTTCCAGAGCGTTAACACAGTTATCTGGAGTGGGGTGTGGCTTTTTAGAAGGGGGAGTGCTTTCGGCAGCACGATGGGTGTGGTCATGCAAATTTTGGGGGCGGCGCACTATGTGCGCCGTCACCTTCAAATCTCCTGCTTTCTCACTTTCAAAAGTTGGCATGTATGCCTATTCTACACCCAAAGTAATCTGGGTCATGCCACTTTCAAACTGTTATGGAGTTGTATGACAGGCCCCCACATCTTTAGTGCATTAAAAAGTGACATGTCTAGCGCAGATTGCGCCAAGTTTTGGCGTACAACAGCTTGTACAACTATAGAATAGGGCTATGGCAGCTTGTTTGGCTCAAAACACGGCATAAAATGGTGCAGCCCTGCCCTTACATGTCGCCCTATGTCATATATATACATATATATATGACATGGGGCGACATGTATCAAATACACAATGAGCCAAGACTAAAAACTTGCCAATCGTGGGCCAATCTTGATATTTATTGAGAAAATGTCTCCAATTGATGAAGTTTCTCCTTCTCATCAGATATAATCATGAACCTTTTATGGTTGATCAATATTTTGCTATCATCACGTACATTTACAGCCTGATCCCTGGTTAACAGTCTTCAGTACCACATCTGATCCTGAGCTGGACTGAGGATTAATAGATACTTCGCAGCTGTGAGAGACGACAGATGTCCTGCTGCTCATCCCCTTCTGTGTGGTTGCTCAACTCTGTCTTTTCCCTCAAGTGTTTTCTCTCCCACTGCCTTATGTTCTAGTACACTCTTAGGGCAAGAGAAACAGTCTGGTGCCCACTTTATATGTACTCACCGCAGTCATTTAACTCACTGTGTCCTGTGGGCTTAACAGTTTTTCTTATTTGCTGCATGGTGCTGCGTCTCTGTTTGGAGTACCCTGCTGCCCGAAGAGAACCTGGGGCTGAGATGGAACTGGAAGCATTAGGTGCTGAGACTCTGGATCCTGTCTGTGAGCCCCTCTGATTTTATCAGTCGTCCCACTGTTGGAGTTTTTTCTCCTGCTACGTGGTCCCTTCTCTGCTGTAATCCAGTAGAGCCAGAATGAGAGCAATTTGAGCGTCCTCTTCTCCTCTGTACACTGTCTGGCTTTTACTTGTGGGCCAAATATAACTACACTGCAGGCCAGATTTGTCCCGCAGAGCTGCGTTTGACACCCCTGCTCTAAAGGGAGAAATACTGTAGCTGCATCCTTCTCCTCCATGTCTTTTATTAACTGTTTTACACTATATGGATTTGTTAGTGACTATGTAGGTTCCTGAGCATTTATAGAAACCCTACAGACAGGAGAGGGGAAACCTTAAGTGGAAGATACCACTCCCCTAAGATAGAGTACACGGTTTCATGTACTCATACGTACTAATGATCGATTATTTTAGCTTATTTCTATTAAAAATGCAGCATACGCCTAATTTCCTGTAGAATGTTAGTATGAATCACACATTAATCTCCATATGTAAGGACATATAACTAATATTTCATGCCATCCTTGCATGCAGCTGTTCTAAGGCTTTTGATAATATAATACATAATGCAACATACTCTCTGTTCTTATATTTGCAGATAAATCAAGCATAGCTTATAAACTATTTAGTGTTGTCAGTGCAAAAAAATAAAAAGATTGCAAACAGAACATTAAAGCAAAACCTATTTTTGACTGATTCCAACGAAAATCTTTTGAGGCTCTCTATTCATGCAGAAATGTTCCAGTGTCTTAATGAATATGTGATGTCCTTCTGGTTGAGTGTGGATGAGTTTTAGGACCCAGGCAATTTTAAAAGAAGCGTTGAACAGATGGATTCATTATTCACTATGTAATGGACTGGTTAATACACGTTTCCATTTATACAAATGTTGTTTTATGCATAAAATTACAATAATTATTTGGAAGGTGACAGAAGGTACTGCACAAGGAACCATCCAACATAAGGGTGGCCTTGTTTGGAATCACCATTAATTTCAGTATAGCTGTTTTCTTGTATTCGTGTGGTAAGGCGCTATTAAAATCACCAGAGTGCCTGATGTAGCACAGTGTTGAAGATTTAACACTATGCTTATGATGTGTGTGAACTTCTTTGGAACATTCTAAGTTTTCCATCGCAGTTGGACACAGTACAGTTTTAAAAGGACACTACTCTCATAATATTTATTTTCACATATTGACAAGCAATATGCCACAATTACATGGTTTTCTTTTTTTAATTTGGTTTCTGTTTTTTTAAATTAAATTTTAAAAAAATCCCTTGTGTACATTACTCTCTCTGAGTTCCCTTCTGTAAGCTCTGATAGCGCAGCAGTGAGATCAGTGGTCGCACACAGTGGTCCCCCCTCGCCACACAGCTGCATTGCTTGGTCACAAAGACTCAGCGATACAGCACTCACAGCCGCCACCTGCGCGGTGCAGGCAGTGGCTGAGGCAAAGCGGCCGGTATACACTGATACTGGCCACTTAGTCCACTGAAGGCAGAGGTGTGATGCAATTATGTCATTGCACCGCTGCCTGTGCTAGGCCCTAAGCCTATGACTAGGCTTGGGGCCTAGTAGACACTGGAACTGGTTTCCTGGAGCAAGTGACGTGATGATATCATGCTGCCTGCTCTGGGTTCAAAGAGCAGGCAGCATGGGAGAAAATGCGGTGGGAGAAAAGAGGAGAACCAAGGTGAGTATTATTTTTATTTTTTTAATAGGGAGACGGAGAGGGACGGAATGCCTACCCTAAGTGGCCCTAACTACCTACCCTAAGTGGCCCTAACTACCTACCCTAAGTGTTTCTAACTGTCTACCCTAAGTGACCCTAACTACCTTCTATAACTGGCCCTATCTACCATAAGGGCCTTATCTACCTGCCTACCTACTGAAAGGTGCCCTATCTACCTGCCTACCTACCACAAGGTGCCCTATCTACTTGCCTGCCTAATGCAAGGGACCCTATCTACCTGCCTACCTACTATAAATGGCCCTATCTACCTGCCTACCTATCACAAGGGGCCCTATCTACCTGCCTTCCTACTTACCTACTGTTGGTAGGTAGTTAAAATAACATTCTTAAGTCTATGATAATTTCAGAAGGCAATGTTTTTTATTTCTTTAGTACTTGATTAAAATTTAGTTGATGATCTATTTTGTAGTCAGTGTTGGAACTATCATCCTAGCAGCCATAGTGGCTGTTAGGGGGCTCATTGCCCCAGAAGGCATGGCCCAGCCCGAAAGCACAGTATATCTCTGAACACCTAGGACTAATGCCCCAGGTATGTTCTGGGGATCGAGGGCATCCCCTTCAGAAGAGGCTTCCTTCTGTGACAACAGCCATGCAGACCAATTTGATGCAGTGTGCAGCATATGGTCTGAGCACAGGCTGGCTGTCCTTCTACCCTTTTAACCTGTGCAGCAATGTTGGCAGTGCTCATATCTATATTTTGAAAAGACAAGCAATGGATTTAACGTTGAACACATGTACATGGTGAAGACTGTGCAAACCACAACTGCTGCATGGTTTTAGCCACCGTGCTGCATCTCAGTTTCAGGGTGTTGGCAATCTTCTTGCTTGTTCATCTTTATGTATAACAACAATTCTTTTTTTCAAATCTGCAGAGAGTTTTTTGCCATGAGGGTCTATGTTGAACTTCCAGTGACCAGTATGAGAGAGTATTAGTGCTATTATAACAAATTTAACACAACTGCTCTACATTCACACCTGAGACCTTCTAACACTAACAAGTCACATGACACTAAGGAGGAAAATGGCAAATTGGGCACAATATCACATTTTCATGTAGGGGTATAGACAGTGATGACTGTGCGTTGAGTTATTTAGTAACCGTTATACAAGCTCTACACTGACTACTTTACACTGTATCAAAGCGTCATATCTTCAGTTTTGTCCAATGAAAAGATATAATACCAAATTTTCAAAAATGTTAGAGGTGTATTCACTTTTGTGAGATACTGTACCTACCTGAGGCATCACCTGCCTATCTACCTAAATGGACTATGGCTACCTACCTTTTGCCTTGCTTTTATTTTCCCTCCCTGGGCCCTGCCTGGTCTACCTCCAGGGGGACTTTTTGCCTACCTCCCGGGATCGGGCCCCCTACCTCCAAAACAGGGCCCCTGTCTGCCTACCTACCTACTTACTTGGAGCTTTTCCTGCCTACTGATCTACCTGGGGTCTTGACAACACATCTGGAGCCTTTTCTATGTATCTACATGGGCCTTTGCTGATCTGCCTAGCTAGGACTTTACCTACATTTGCTCCTTCCCACCGGGTCTTAAAACGTAATGGGTGACCTATTCTTATGAATTGGGGGGGGGGGGTACCTACTAATAGCTGGTTTGGGCTAAACCTTTTTGGGGCTACCTTTATTTTGGGGTTTACCTAAAGGGCACCTACTTATTTGTGGGCCATTTTTGTTTCAGCTGGGGGCCCTGCCTATATCCTCCCGGGCCCTGCCAAAATATTACTTAGGGCCTTGTCTGTCCACCTACCTACCTACCTACCTACCTACTTACCTAAGCCGTCTGCTTTTCTACCTAATTAGGCCTTGTCTGTTTACCTTCCTACCTGTGGACTTGCCTGCCTACCTACCTGTAATCTTGCCTACTAGCCTACCTACATAAAGCATTGCCTGTCTACATACCTGGGGCCCTGTCTGCCTACCTAGCTATTTACCTGGGGTCTTGCCTGCTTACCTACCTGGGGTTTTGCCTTCCTACCTACCTACATGGGGTCTTGACAACCTGCCTACCTGAAGTTTTTTCTAAGTATCTACATGGGGCTTTGCTCATCTGCCTAGCTGAGGTCTTACATGCTGTTGGCCCTACCAACAACAAAATGAGTGACCTATCTACCAAGATACCAAATGGGGGGTTATCTACCTAATAGCATGGGGTTGGCCAACTAATTTGGAAGACTACCTGCTTAATTGGGGCCTACCTACCTAAAGGGGTTCTACCTATCTGTTGGGCTGTAATTAGTGTACATATTGCTCTAAGCACGTGAGATAGCTTTTAACTAAATGATTTCTTTCAGGTCTATGGTGGAATTGTTGGACTATGTCAGACCAGTGTTGGATCCATTTATTTAATAAAATGGTCAACGAGCGATGTTGTTGGGGAGTGTTTACCTAAATATATAGTTCTTTTCTGTTGATCAAGTGTAGTTTTTTACCCTCTTTTTCCAGTGGTAGTACGGAAGGAAAAAGTACGGAAGGTGTCTGACAGATGCATCTCCAATTATATCACTAAGGCTTGGTGTAAGCCAAGGTTGACACTAACCCCCCTCTCATTATTACATCAGTACCCAACACACCAGGGGACCTGGGAAGAGCTGGGTTATTGTCAGAATTGGACTCTTTATTGTAATGGTCTGCTTCTGGAGTGGCTACAGGCTGGTATTTTTAGGGTTGGAAGGACCCAATATACATGGACCTTCCCATCCTGTTAGTATCATGCTGCAGTTTCTGGTTTTACCTTGGCTGGTTATGAAAAATGGGGGGCTTCCATGTGGTCTTTTTTAATTAGTTATTTATTGAAAGTCTATGAGTAGACATTTCTCTCTGATCAATAAATAATTAGAATAATTAATAAGAAAACAACGTGGGGCTCCCCTTTTTTTTACAACCAGCCAAAGTGAAACTGGGGCCGTCGTCTGCACCACCAGATCAGGAGCACCATGAAATCCTTAACCTCTCCCCCATCAAAACCCATAAAAACACTTACCTTATCCCCTACTTAGAGTTAGGGTTTTGGTTGGGGTAAATTGTTTATAGATTTTTGCCAAACTTTAATTCTGGCCAACCAAAATAAAATTGCTTATATTCAGATATAATTTGACATTGACCCAAATTCGAAACACAAAACTACTTGCTAAGAAAGACAAAAATAAATTGTTCAATAATTAAACAGAAAATTACAATTTCTAACCAGCTGATATGTAGTTAGTGGTTCGAACATGAAAACTGTTTTTGGGGCTAGCTAAAAATCTAAGTTTTTCTAATTATTCATTCCTATAAAACCTGGGCTACCAATTTTTTTTTTTAGAAAATATTGGGGTTCTCCACTTGTAGCAAGCATCACTTCTGTGCTCTGGTAGGCTAATACCCTCCTCTACCCAAATACTGTCCTGTATATACATATCTTATACATAAAGTGGATTCAGTGGATAGCACATTGGACATGACATTTAGAACTATTATGGATTCACACCTTGGCTAGAACGGGCTTAGGAATTGTGGACTGTACCGAGGCATAGAACTAAAAGTCATAGCAAAAACCACAGATGCTTATATATTTTTTTGCTTTACATCATTATATTCTTTTGGAAAGTTTATTATTATTATTATTATTATTATTATTTATAGTTATAGTTATAAGACAGAGGTCTGCAACGTTGGCTCTCCAGCTGTTGGGATACTACATCTCCCATCATGCTCACTGATATAGATTATATAAATGCATGATGGGAGCTGTAGTTTCCCAACAGCTGGAGAGCCGACATTGCAGACCCCTGCTACAACAAGTTGGTTTCCATCACTGCAAATGGAACAAAGGTTTCTACACTAATGTAGACAAGGATTCTTTACTGTTAGAACAGTGACACTATGGGCGACTTATATAATCAGGGCTGCGCCAGATATCTGCCCGATATCCAGTGCAGCAGTGTTCGCTACATTTTTAAACGGCCCGTCCACCAATATCAGGCGCATTACAGAGCACAAGCGACACTTTGTAATGCGCCTGATTTCGGGGAACGTGCGGGAAGCGGGGCGCAATAGAACCATACGAAACTATAGATTTATAGCTTCCCTTCATTTCTAGGCGCGATACTGCTGGAACAGGTAGACCACTTTCAAAGTGGTATACCTGAGTCAGAAATGTCATATTGGCCCTAGAATGCGCCTGATTTATGACCTGCTGTAGAGCGGGTTCATAAATCAGGCACATTGTAGGCTATTATTATGCGCATGAAATTTGGCGTTTAAACGCCAACTTTCACACATGCCACCCTATGGACCACATGATTCCGCAATGGTTAAAGGAGTTATCTGACTTTTAAAATTAAAAATAAGCTGCAGCCTCTTAAAAAAACACGACTCACCGTTGTTCCAGTGCTGGAGTTGCAGGCAGTATATTTTGGTCTCTGTTTATTTTGTGATCTTTCGATGTGGAATGACTGCTGCAGAATTTAGGATTTCCATTTCGGTGTAAATACATTCAATGAGAAAAAAAACACACACCAAGAAGGAGGTTTTGGAATGGAATAAAACATTTAGGGGCGGCATGTATGATTTTTGTTGTCCAGGCGCCATTTTTTTGCGCGCATTTGTAGCGTAGAATGAGCCTGAATCTATGAACCTGCTCTTCTGCGAGTCTACTGCTGTCTAGCTACAAAGCGACACTTCTGGCTCAGGTAAACCACTTGTTAAGTGCTCTACCTGTTCCAGCAGTAATGTGCCTGCTAAAAGCTTGCCGGGCTAAAGCTATAAATGTGTAGCTTCGTATGGTTGTAGTGCGCCCTGCCTTCCGCACACCCCTCGATCTCAGACGCATTACAAAGTGCCACGGGTGCTCTGTAATGTGCCTGATATTGGAGTGCGCCTGATTAAAAATAGAGCGAATGGGGCCATGCCAGTTTTCTGGCACAGTCCCATTCATACATGTCGTCCTATATGTGTCAATGTAAAGATTTGTGAGTGATTGTAAGATTAGAGTGAAAGTATCTAGAAAACTGAACAAGTAAAAAGGAGGCTCTAGTCCCTTCTTTGTCACCTGCAGCCTCGATACAAGAACAGATAAAGTAAGTCACAGGGGTATACAAGTTCCATATGGCACCCCGTGGCACATTTGCCCACAGATGTTGCAGCTGGGCCTGTTAATACTGCACACTTGTAGGTTTACAAAGCTGGTAACGCAACTGGTCCCAGATGCTCAATTAGTGATAAATCTGGCCACCAAGTGTGCCAAGAAAGTGTTGCAGTCTGGCGAAGACATTTTTAGGAAATCCTTTCTGCTGGTGGGCAAGCAACATTCTGCTGAAAAATACCAAATGGAAGCCATGAGAGGCAACTTATGTGCCCACATATATCTCTTGTTTCCCTTGTATCACACTAGATGTGACTGACTTTCATATGTTATGGCTCCTCCGATCATCACACCAGCAATTGCAGAAGTGTGTTGCTCCTCAGCAAAGTCAGGATTGAAGCACTTAAGCCTGACGGTCATTGGATGCTGGACAGAAATTGGATTCATCAGTAAGAACGATATTTTTCCAGTCCATGACAATCCAGGTTTCTCATTCATAACACCACTGCAAATAATGATGACAATGGTCGGCTGTCAATAGCAGGACACATAGTGGACACCATAATATTTCTTACAGCTAAGCACGAGTCAAGGGTGTGTAATAAATGTGCCATCTGTGTTTGATGGTGGGGAAGGAAACAGTGGTAGCTGCTGGTGCTGTCGGTGGATCAAACAGTCCTCTTTACTGGTGGTCCTTTTGGGCTACCTGGAGCCTATTCGGCATGTGCATGAGCCCTCGAATAACCCTCAAATAACCACTACTCCTACCTTGGACAAATCAACTTATATGAAGGGCAATTTGTCAAAACAAGCGACCGGTTCCTCTTAGTCCAATGATAAACTCCCTCTCAATGATTAACTGTCGAAATGTCTTCGAGTGCATCATAGAGACAGTCAATAATCGCTCACCAAGAGGTACACTACCCTAAAGTAGCCCCAGAGCTTTATTTTCTGGCAGCTGGAGAGCACATTTATGCTCTCTTGTGACAATACCCAGTCTAACCAGACCACACCTGTAATCTGTATGCCAGAGACAGAGTGCCGGGGTTTGCAGTAATCCAACATTTTTATCTTGATGTATTATTTTTTTCTATAATAAATATTTAACAAATCTTTGTATTAAGCATAAAACAAAGAATGAGGGAAGGCAAGGAATGATGCTATCCTCAAAGATTAGTAATCACATGCTATTATGAGGATTGGAATAGATCAATATCATGTACTGGAAGAACTCATTATAATGACTAATTCAATCCCAGTCTTATAGATCATAAGAGGAATAGATTTATGCTTTACCGGAGTTTTGCAGATGAGAAGACGTCTCGACAGCCATAGATTGCTGTGGATGGCTGACTTACTGAAGAAATGAAGAGGCCATGCTGCTGAGATACAAGCCTCCACTGCTGCTCCACTGATTGTAATAGGATCGAGCAAGGTTTGTGAATGGAAATTTCCTACTAGTACCACAGGGATTTGGGTGTTTTTAAGACATCCGCAACTACTCTGATGTCATAATAAGTGAGAGAGAAACTAATGAGTAACATTTATGTCATCATTTTGTTTAAGTCCAAATTCATTCAAAGTAAGTTGCATTTCCTGATATATCTTTATCCTACATTTTTTTCTAATATAAAGCTAATGATTCTCTTAAAGGGGTAGTCTCACTACAAGGATTGCTTTTTATGTTAAAGAACTTGCAAAAACAAGTCACTGCAATATGTGTCCATTAACCTTGTCCTACCTATTCCTAGATATCCCCTCTTGTATAGGCTGCATCAGCTCCTCAGGTCGCTATAGCTACGGGACCTGTTTTGACTCTCCTGATAGGCTACCAGTGCTGGTCGTTTAAGTACAGACCTGGCATGTCAGCGCCCCCTCACTGCAGGCAAGTAGAGAAAGGGAAAGCCGTAAAATGCCCCTGAATTAAAAAATAAAAAACTGGGGGAAACGGGGGCTAAGGTAAGATAATAAAATGTGGAGAACCCCCCCCCTTTTAAAAGGTCAACAGCATTTTGGGAAACCGTTTTGGTCTAAAAAAGCCTCCAAAATCGCTGCGTAAATCACATCCAAAACGCATCCAACACGTATCCAACACACAGGTGTGTTTGGCTGTGTTTTGGCTGCAGCAGGACTCCCCCCTATTTTTTAAAATACGGGTCTGCTCATCAAAATGGATCAGGTTTTACATGCAATTTTTGGAAGGACCCGAAAGGACTCACAAAAGACGCATATAAACACGCATCGCGTTGAAAGCAAGTAAATCAAACTGCACATTGTTAGATGCTGTTTGGGTCCCTTTTTAAAGGTCGAAAACTTTTACAACACGCATCGAAAAACACGGATTCAACACGCCGTGTGAACATCCCCTTAGGGTGCGTTCACACGGCAGTGGACAAATACCGGTCGGTTCACCCGGCCGTTATTTGTCCGGTTTTGCGGCCGTCCCCCGGCCGGGGAGGGAGGGCTTTTCTCCCGAGGCGGTTAAAAAAAGCCCTCCCCCCTCCATTGAGGTTTCATATTCCTCCCGGAAACGGACGGAAGAATGAACTTTTTCAATGTTCTTTGAGTGGCCCGCGGGCGGAAAACCGTGCAGTGGGATGCTTCAAGGGTTTTTCCATAGAGCACAATTGTGCTAATTTTCAGCCGGTTTTTCAGGCGGTCTGAAAAACCACAAACCGGCTGAAAAACCGGCCGAAAACCTGTGCCGTGGGGATATGCACTAATAGTCATAGGATTTCATTATTGCAACACTGTTGTTGAAGAAACCAGCAAGGTTGTGTGTTTTCATACTGAGAAACAGACAAAGTTTTGAATTTTTTTTATTTTTCATATTAAAGTTTTAGGGTGACATTTTCAGTGGGGCGCCTAGGGGCCGTAGCGAAACTATAGCTTTATAGCTTCGCTACGGCTTTTTTGGGGCATTAAGTGGAACAGGAAACCACTTTCAAAGTGGTATACCTGATGTCGAACTGTCGCCCGAGCTCTGGAATGTGTCTGATTTATGACCCGCTGTATATTTGTTTCCTGGATGTTTGCTATTTTAAGTGTGATGACTTATATGTTGACGTATATATGTATAAATACTTTTGTCTTCTTATTTTAATCATTCAGAAAAGTTTTCTAATAGTTAAAAATTTGAAAAAGAAATTTCCCAATAGGGAAATTTGGTAAAAAATACTTTGGTACCATGTAACATATTACACAGTACCGCAACATCTGTTAGCTATGCATTACATGGGGGACAAAGGCATAAGAAAGTACACAGTAATGGGTTATACATATCTTGGCAGAATTGCATTTCTACAGCAGCAAGAATTGAAAAATGCACTTTGGGCATTTGTGGACACATTTTTTCAGCTGAATTTCGGTTTAATATTATTATTTCAGATTTCACAGAAAAGTGATTGTGATTCTAGTTTACATGATATTCTCAACTACAGAAATGGTTAAACTCATGCTCAATAGCAGATATTAGCCTTAGAAGTCTACCTTAAAGGGGTTCTCTGCTTTGGACAAACCCTTCTTGTTAGAAGGGTCCTCTGAAAATAAACTGATTACAAAGTGGGATCTCCAGCAATAAGCTAAAATTTGTGAAATTTTAATTGAATTTGTGAAAATTTCCCTGCAGTGCTACCATAGGGGAAATTAGGCATTACACCGTGTTCATTCAAATCACTGGGCTCTTGTCCGTAATGCAGGATAGGGCAGGATAGGTCCTCCAGAGCAGAAGATGCTCTTGTAATCGCTCACTACTCTCCCAAGTTGAGGCTCCTGGGCACAGGAACCCTCTCTATAAACTTAGAATTTTATAAAAGGGTATGTGAAAAATGGGTTTTCTAAAAAAGAGAAACCCTTCAAACAGTTCAGCATTAGAAACACATCGCTGCTTTCTTCTAGATACAGCACCTCCCCTGCCCTGTCCATTGGTTTGATTCTGGTTTTGCTGCTTCTCTCCATTGAGGAGAATAAGTCTGAGCTGCAATATCATAAACTAACCAATGGACCTTTTTGCTGCTGTTTCTGGAAGAAAGCAGCCATGTTTTTCGAATCTTGGCCAACCCTTTTTGTCTCTCTATCCAGAGTTGTGACAAAATTGTTGGGCTTGCCATAGATGCATCCATCTATTGACGATCTTCGTGAGAATCGTGACCAAACCTTACTGCATCATGGTGCACCCATGTTTTTCTTCATCACTTAAAGAGCTATCTTATAACAATGTGGCTGTTTTGGCCTTTGGGATGTTAGGAGTTTACATCATACTATTTATATATGTAATGGAGAGATACACCAGTATGCAATAATGTCAGAGCTCCCCCTAGAGACAGCAGCAGGCAGCCTCAATATTATCATTTTATTCTATTTCTGAACAGTAGATTTGGAACACATTAAGAAATGAATCTTTGCAGGATTATGAGCCTAAACCACTATTTTGCTAACAGATAGACATTCACTGGAAGTAACCCTCACCAGCAAGTAAGACAGAGATGAAATTGTAGTACTTTCTTATAAACTGACACATGTAGCAAAGAATAGCAAGGACTTGTGGTCATTCCTGATATTTCTGGGTTAGTAAATACTTGTGTTCCCTGGGAATCACATCATAATGAAATAATTGTCAAGTTAAGGAGGACCTGTGACATCTCCTGATATATCTGTACTAGTAAGTCTTTGTGTTCCCTGTGATATAACAATTCTGGAGCCTCTTCTCTTATATCTCTGTGTTGTGCTGTTCCTCTGTTTTCCCTTCTAAAAATTTATTATAAAATTCAGTGGGTGTGCCCAGTTGGAGGGTGCCCCGAGGAAATGGCATTGTCTAATAAAATTGCGGGACTAGTCAATATATGCAGATATGTAAGGAGATGTGAGCTCCCCCTTTAAAAAGGACATCCCAAATCAAAAAGGAGTATTTTTGTAAAAACCCCAAATTTTGGGAAAAAACCCATTTTTATGGCAATATTGTTATGTTTCGGCAGTCATATTGAATTAAAAATTACATTTAAAATTTGGGGCCCTTTTTAAATTTTGGGGAGAGATTTTTTTTGTAGGCAGCTGTTTACTTAAAATTTAAAATTTAGTAGGTAATGACCTAATGATTGCGCTATTTTTCTCTTCACATGGATAGATATGATTATATTAGACCATGAGCAATATATGAAAGCAGAATAGGGTAATCTTTTTTTGCACTGGGAATGGGGGATGGAGGAAGTTTATTGCTGATAATATTTCCATTCTCAGAAAAAGGACGCCCAAGAAGAAGGCCATAAAGCAAATTTCTCACTGCTGGGGTTCAGAGTCACAATTCGAGAGAGAGTAATGTAAAACGGGGAAAACTTTAAAAAATGATGTAAAAAAAAGAAACCCAAATTTTAAAAAAATACAAAAAAGTTGATATTGTTAGCCCAAATTTTTTGAAAAAAAAAATTTTTTGATGGTGGCCCCTTTTAAAAGGGGGTTTTCCCAGGACAATTTTAACTTACCCCTTATCAGTTTTTTTGGGGAAAGGTAGAATAAAAACAAAAAATGCTGATTTATAAAGGGCTGCGGGGGCCTGAGGGGGGAGGGGGGGAGCAGAGAGGGGGAGGAATAAGGGACGTCTCAAAACTTAACTCAAAAAAATAATTTTAAAAACGGGGGTTCTTTATACAGAAAGGGACACAGGCTCATACATGTCTTTTCCCCACCCCCTTAAAAAGGTTTCTTTTCATTTTCCCTGTCTTTCGAAAAAAAGGTTTCATGCAAGGCGGCCCTGTCAGCCCCTTTGGGTCGGGGTCAAATTTAAAGCTTTAAGGTAAAAAAGGGGGGATTGGGGAAATTTGTTTGTAGCTCTCAGATTTCTTCATTTTTTTGTAATCCCTTATATTAAAAAAGTGTTTTAATTACCCTTTTTGGGGAGGAAACCCCACTCAACTTAAACATCGTAAAAAAAAAAAAAAAAACCCCCCCCTTTTAACTTAACGGGAAAGGGGGAAATTTATCTAAAATTCTTCAATGCTGTTGAATGGCTTGTGTTGTAATTTTAGATCAGATAAGATATTATTGCCAAACCTTTGCTACGTCTGTATAAAAAAACTTTAAAATAATAAAAAGGAAAAATAAAAGGGAAAAATTAAAGCCGGGAAAAAAACAAAAACCCCTGTTTCTGTTTTTTTTTTCAATATTTTTTTTTTTTTTTACAAATATCGTTTGCTCCTTGTATCTCTTTAAATAGCACTTTTACAGCAATATGTTGTAATCATGCACAAAATAATAACCAATTATATGTGGAAAGCATTCTCTTAGTTGCATTTTCCCTTCCCATCAAGACTTTGTGAATAGAAAAACCAACAAAATGTTTTTTTTTTTTTTAATAGATACCCCATAAATTTTTATGAAAAAATGGGGGTGTTAAAGAAAAAAAAATATTTTTCCCTTTTTACCAAAGAAATATTTCTTAAAAAAAAATTCAAAAGGCTTTGCAGGTTTTAAAAATTTTTAGTTTGGGTTTTGTGCCGTTAGAAGATAAGGACTGAATTTTAAAGGTTCTGTCTTTATACCGCTCTGCAATAATTGTGTTCTTTGTGACATCTTTAGTTATAGCAAAAAGAAAAAAATAGAAAACATCAAAATTTTAAAATTCAATAAAATTGATTAAATTTGATTTGTGGGAGTCCAAAAGCAGGGTTCTTGCTGTTGAAACTGTTAAAAAAAAGAAATATTATTGTCGCTTCATATTTGTGACCGCTTGTATCATATATTGATTTTTTAACTTGAATTTTAATCATCATTATACTTTGTTTTATGGAAACATTACATTATCATTTTAGATCTTGTACAGAATTAAAAAACATATGGTATCTTATGAGGACACATGTCCATGAATTGCTATTGCAGCTAGTGTGCATTGTAGTAAATACTTTGCTAAATCCTGCTATAATCATGCAAAATTATTTAAAAGGTATATTATACAATATTCAATAACACATGATAGTTGTACAAAAAATTGCAGACTTGAAGAATATTGTAATTGCCTTTAGGCCCCATGCACGCAACACAGGCATTCTGGCCTATGTGGTGGCACATGCAGTTGTATGACTCCGTGTGCTGCCATAGGGCTACTCTATATGTCTTAGTATTTATATGGAAATCAATAAATTCTAAAGTTCTTTTATACAGGTTTAAAAGTTTAGCAATTTCTAATGATCAGTATTCTTCCATAAAGCTTGTGTCCATGAAGCTTGTGTCGTTGTTTTGGTAGAATCTCAATGTCTAACAGTAAACAATGACTTATATCTTGGTTTACCAAGGACACTGCCAGACTGGATGTCTAGTACAGAGGTACTCTTGTCAATAGCTTTTGTTGTTTTGGCATACGCAATAGAACCACTGACCTTTTAGAAATCTTATTTCACTATGTCATACATGCTAAATAGCGTTCACGAATATTTAGAATAATCAGCATAATTAGAGGTGTGATTTTAGTACTGTCCAGTAAAGATGCTTATTAATGATTATTAATGGGTGATTGTTATAATACATGAATAATTATAAGAGGTGTTACTAACACAGATGACTGAAAGGTATTAACCAATAGAAATATATCTGTGTTTGCATAGATTGTTCAAAGTTAATAAAACTGCTTGCCAAGCTCTCAATAAAGGATAAAGGATACACCGACATTTTGGGGAATGTCTCTTGTTCTTTCGACAATGTATGTGCACATACACTTTTGAGTTAATTTATAATTTGGACACCGCACAGAAAGAGCTGGGGGAGATTTTAGATTCCCATATCAGTATCATGCAGGCATTCATCTCTTAAAGTGATGCTTCAATTGGGCAAAATATCTGTAATTAATCACCTAATAGAAGATAATGTGAAAGAATAAAACTTCAAATGCCCTTACATAAATTCAAGGCATATGGAGGCTCTCTACAAGTAATGCATTGGGTGCATAAGCTCTCACTATGGTATAAGATTGTAAATCAATATATATATACAGTAATATATTATTATATTATTATATATATATATATGTATATATATTAATTATATATATATATTATATATACATATATTCACACACATATTATATATATATAATATATATATATATATATATATATACTCACTCACTCACTCACTGGCCACTTTATTAGGTACACCTGTCCAACTGCTCGTTAACACTTAATTTCTAATCAGCCAATCACATGGCGGCAACTCAGTGCATTTAGGCATGTAGACATGGTCAAGACAATCTCCTGCAGTTCAAACCGAGCATCAGTATGGGGAAGAAAGGTGATTTGAGTGCCTTTGAACGTGGCATGGTTGTTGGTGCCAGAAGGGCTGGTCTGAGTATTTCAGAAACTGCTGATCTCCTGGGATTTTCACGCACAAACATCTCTAGTGTTTACAGAGAATGGTCCGAAAAAGAAAAAAACATCCAGTGAGCGGCAGTCCTGTGGGCGGAAATGCCTTGTTGATGCCAGAGGTCAAAGGAGAATGGGCAGACTGGTTCGAGCTGATAGAAAGGCAACAGTGACTCAAATAGCCACCCGTTACAACCAAGGTAGGCAGAAGAGCATCTCTGAACGCACAGTACGGCGAACTTTGAGGCAGATGGGCTACAGCAGCAGAAGACCACATCGGGTGCCACTCCTTTCAGCTAAGAACAGGAAACTGAGGCTCCAATTTGCCCAAGCTCATCGAAATTGGACAGTAGAAGATTGGAAAAACGTTGCCTGGTCTGATGAGTCTCGATTTCTGCTGCGACATTCGGATGGTAGGGTCAGAATTTGGCGTCAACAACATGAAAGCATGGATCCATCCTGCCTTGTATCAACGGTTCAGGCTGGTGGTGGTGGTGTCATGGTGTGGGGAATATTTTCTTGGCACTCTTTGGGCCCCTTGGTACCAATTGGCATCGTTGCAACACCTTGTGGAATCTATGCCACAAGAATTGAGGCAGTTCTGAAGGCAGAAGGGGTCCAACCCATTACTAGCATGGTGTATCTAATAAAGAGGCCGGTGAGTGTATATATATATAGAGATATATGAAGATGCAGATAGCTCCTGCTGTTGGTTTTTGCAGAAGCAAGCAAATCTATGATTTGATTAAGGGGCACCTGTTGGCAGACAGCACAGCAGATCCCTTATTTGCCTGTGCCCTGATGGCAGTACCACCACTGCTAACCCACATGAAAAGGCATGGCCTGGAAACCAGTCAGCAGTGAGTATCATGTACATGTAAGAAAGATGGTGACCCGGGAACTGGAGAAAAGTCGTCGTCATCTGTACAATGCACTAGGAGCTCAGTCTTTGCACTACAGTCTATGCTTAGTATACATCAATATTGGCGTGGCGGCAACTATAGCTGTAGCAGCCACTATGGGGTCCAGAAGTTGAGAGGGCATAAATATTGTACATTTGTGTGGTGAAAAACAAGTCTCTGGCACTACTATATGATTCCTCTTATATATAGTGCTATTATCCATCCATGTAATTATTGCTACTTCTGGTGCTATTTCATTTTTTTGCCAATAGGTGATGATGCCCCATCAAATTTTTGCTATGGGGCTCTATGAATCCTAGTTACTCCCCTAAACATTTTGTTGTTGAGATTAGTGTTGATCGAACGATTCAAGAAAAGTTAAGTTTGAGTCGAACTTCGCAATTTTTTAGAACTTGAGCCGAACCGAACATCTTACTGTTCATTCGAGTAAATGTTCGAGTTCGACATGCCGTTGAAATTTGGCATCGCCGCGGCACTTTTTATTACATTACATTACTGATTTATTTACATTAAATCAGTGTAAAGTGCGCCAGAAAGTACGATCCTCTCAAAAATCTGGCGTCAGGTATACCTTGTATAGTAAACATAATGCGCTTAAAAAGGTGGGAAATAGCATATCATTGGTAGTGTATGTAATGCGCCTATCAAGGCACATTGCGCAACGGAGGCGCATAAAATATCATTACCCTCTATGTAGTGCGCCTTAATAGGCTTATTGCGTTATGGAGGCGCACAGCGTATCATTTTTAGGCGTGCCT
The DNA here is from genome assembly GCA_025379985.1 of Phyllomedusa bahiana. Lineage (NCBI taxonomy): Eukaryota > Metazoa > Chordata > Amphibia > Anura > Hylidae > Phyllomedusa > Phyllomedusa bahiana. Next base: position 30,773 of record JAODAL010026447.1, on the reverse strand, counting down.
GGTGTATAATGCGTCTAGTGTTGGTGTACTGTTATGGATGGTAATTACAGCTTCTCCTCACATGTATAGGTATAACAATTAACCCGAACATCTTCTCCCATTGACTTTAAAGGGGTTCGAGTTTGAGTCGAACCTCAAACCGAACACACTAAAGTTCGAGGTTCGACTCGAGCTCGAACATTTTACGGTTTGCTCATCACTAGTTGAGGTCCAACTTACGGGACCCCTACTGTTCGGCTGAATGAAGGTGCTGTAGGGCTTAAGCGAGTTCCCTTAAGGCTACATGTATGAAACTGTTTAGGTCTAAAACTCCCTCTTTTGCCCATAGTAACCTATGGGCAAAAAGTGAGTTTTAGACTTAAACAGGTTCATACATGTGGCCCTTATTGTTTATCCAAGCACAGTGCCGTCATATGGTTGTGGCTGTTTCTGGTACTGCAGGTCATTCCCTTTTGTATGGATGGCATGATGCCATTTAGCTGATTGGCAGGGGACTGGAAGTTGGGATGCCTAAAGATTAAATATAAATTGTCCATCCTGATAAATGACCATCGATATTAAAGTCCTAGAACACCACTTTAATATGTCTGGAGAACAAGTTATTGATTCAGACATGGTCTCATTTATTCTCACTCAAATGTACCCTGTGAGTTAGAGTACAGCACAGTTACTGAGTCCCAACGGGCTTCAATGTTTCGGAAATAAATAAAATTAGACTGAGACAAGAGAGAATATATGAAATAATTATTCAAGTCTTCTGAAATAACTTGGGGAACGTTGACACCAACCAGCGAAGAGATTACCTGATCTGTTCCTGCCGCTGACTTAATCAAAGAGTATTGAATGGAAGATATGTATTATAAATCTTTATGACAAGCCACAAATAAAATTAATTTCCTCTTCTGCTGCTGCTTTCTGCAACCAGTCATAAGCTGCATTTGTTCCATGTCAACATTACTGCTTGTTTATATGCCGTAAATTAATATGTTAATGGAAAGGATTTTACATGCGATCCATTCATCAAGCACCTGACTTCATCATAATGCTTTTATCTCCTCTCCGTGACACAAACGATAACATTAGTCTTTCAAGAGCTGTTGAAGAAAGCTGATGAAAATGGAAAGTGGTGCAGAGGAAAAGTAGCTCTCAGCCTTTCAAATGACCACAGTGGAATACTTAATAAGGCTCAGTACAAAGATGCATTACATCATATATCATACAGGTTTTCTGTTACATTGTGTTCTTTTCTATCATTTTACAAGTTAAAATGTTTGATATCCATAGTCCATCAGATCACTGGTCGTTAGGTTAAGTGTGGTATAACAGCAGGATCGGTAGGGCTAAGACTTGGCCATAGACTTTTGTTACAATATAGCTTTAAAGGTTTATTCTACATAATATCTCTAAAGATAGGCACTTTTGTATTGTACATTCATTAAATGTTGTGTCCTTTTCACAGTTCTCCATCAACGGTTTCATGACAGCAAGCTCAGTAGTTCTCTGTTTCTCCACACACACAGGAAACAGTTCTGTGTGGAGCCCAAGAGATCAGGAGACCAAAAAGGTTTGGCTTTTTTAGGGGGGTCTTTGAAGCTTGTCACAGTTATCCATCAACGGTTTCATGACAGCAAGTTCGGTAGTTCTCTGTTTCTCCACACACACAGGAAACAGTTCTGTGTGGAGCCCAAGAGATCAGGAGACCAGAAAGCTTTGGGTTTTTTAGGGCGGTCTTTGAAGCCACATCTGTTTTGTGCTGCCTCCCAATACTTTCAACATGAGGTAGAAACACAGGGGGCATGCACTGAGACTGCATTTGTCGGGAGGTAGATAGACAAAGATCCTGAGGCTTGTAGTTTTTTACAGGGAAAGGGACAGAGCTTTCATACAGGAAAAGTTGCTGCTCATCTGCAGATAAAGGAGGCTACATACAACATCTATTAGCGCTATTTTAATTACTGGTATTGCCGTCCATAATGTCAATCTAACCAGAGCACCTGCGAATGACTAATCGTTCATATTAAAAAATGTATGGCCAGTTTAAGAATCATAGTGTTCGGATATGTAACCTGTTTATCCATAAAGACAAATACATTACCCCAAATAGTAATGATGTAGGATTAATATCTGATCCTGAAAGGACTGACCTATCCTTCAGCATTGTAACGCTAGAACTGTCTGAACAATTATTCCTGTCCTGTTGGCAGATGTGGCGTGCCGCTGTTTGATTAATGGCACCATTTCCCACCTGCCACTTGGCATGACGCTATTACCTCTTTCTTTCTATAGTCTATTGCAGTCTATGGTTCCATTTACAAATTATGCCAGTACTATGTAAACTCACAGGAAAACTAGTGCAAATGTCAGTGTAATCGTACGAAAGAGGATTTTGTTTTTAATATATGCAAACGGACCTTATGTCAGCCGGTGAAGTGTATGTTTAAATGTGTGAATTATCAGATGAAGGGTAAATCCATAGGAATCTATGGAGCACAATGCTTTGGCAGGGATTAGACCTAAAGTCACATTGTGGACATAGATATCCAAATATTACTGTATGTTCCCCAACTGCCCATATAAACATGGTTTGGCATGTACATTTTTTTGGACATGGGTATTTGCTATATGTTTCTTAAAGAAAGCTACAGGGTTGGACAGATTAAAATCTAACCTAATCTAAAGGCCTGGAAATAAGCTGTCACCAGAGTTGGCTGGTTGTGGCTTATTCTCCTTTTCCCTGTTAGAATGAAGCTGAGCAGGCATGTGTATGAGAAAGACTTGGGAGGAGCTGCTCTTGGCCAAACGGATGATCAGCAGACAGCTAATTAAGGTTTATGGGCTCTGCCCACCATAAGCAGGCTGAGATGCCTCCATGCACATGTGACTGCAAGTACCGTAAATTCCACCATCAAAACTTTGGGCCACATGTATGAAAACTGTTTAGGTCTAAAATTCACTTTGTTGCCCATAAGTTACTATGGGCAAAAAAGTGAGTTTTAGACCTAAACATTTTTCGTACATGTGGCCCATTATGTCAATGTTTATGGTCAACTTAAAGCTTCCCATAGGGCCTACAGAGGGCCCTATTATATCCCCATGTGCCATATAGGCCATGTAAAGTGAGAATCCATATACTGCCATGTTTCTCAGGTTACACATGCAGAGAAAATCAGAATAAAATTTGCAGTTAACTCAAATTCACTTACTCTTCATGAAAAACAAAAAAATTGCAAGTGGACCTCCAACTATTGCTTGTGACTTCTTTCTTTATAGGAGATTTTAATGACATTAACTGCAATTTTTCATCCCCACGTAGTCCTATCCTTAGAAGCTATGAAGATATCCGGTGTGCTGCAAGAACACGTTTTAATATTCTGGATTTTTTTCTTCAGTCCATATGAGCAGATGTAACCAAAAAATCACATTTACAGATAAAGCCGTATTCTCTGCATTAAATGACAACATCGCTTCTCTTGGAGAACCTATATAAACTCTCATTAGCTGGGACCAGCAGATTTGTTGCAGAAATTTCTGTGACTATCCCATTCATTTCAATGAAGCTTGCAGAAATCCATGTGCTAGCCACCAAAACAACCTATTCAGATGAACGAAACGAATTTACAGTCCTAGAAATCTCTGCAACAAATCTGCCATGTGTGTCTGTATCCTAATTAAGATGGGGGCAGAATGCTGGTGCTGGCTGTACTCTTGCTTGAAATTTCAGGTTTATTGAGTGGAGCTATGTTAAGGCCATATGTCACTGTTTTGTTGCAGCATTCTTGTTTTTTTTGGGGGAAAATTATACCTAAAACATTGTAGAATCGCTGAGTGTAGTTTTAGAGAAGCTAAACTTTTTCTGAAGGTCACCCTCATATTCCAAGTCTCTAGCACTTACAGAAAGTGTATTCAACTTTTGTCATTAAAATTAAAAAGAAAATCGTGCTTTCATGACAAATATAAAGAGTTATTCCCTTGAGATTTCATTTGTTGAGCTGCTCTAGAAGGTGTTATTCTTAGCAAAATTAATTACAGAGTTGTGTTTTATGATAAAGCGATTGTGCTGACATAAATGTTACAAAGTGAACATGAATTTAGTAGGAGGGAATTACATAAAGCAATCAACAAAAATTGTAACCGAAACTAAAATTCCTGCATTTATTCGTGTTTAAAGGGAACCTGTCCTAATGAACATGTGATCTGATCTGCCAAGGTCAATATGTTATAGAGCAGAAGAAATCTATTCTATTGAACATGCTATCTGATCTGCCAAGGTCAGTATGCTATAGAGGAGGAGGAAACTGTCTATTGAATCATGGGTCTGATCTGCAAGGGTTTCTAGCATGTTATTAGAGTTGGGTTGTTATGAAAAGGGTCTGACATAATGTTCAATGCATGTTTATAGGAGGGAACTCTGCTCAACATTGTAACCGAATACTATAATTCTGCATTTAGTTCGATGTTATAAGGGAGAACCTGTCCTATTGAACATGTGATCTGATCTGCCAAGGTCAGATATGTTAAGAGCAGAAGAATCTTTCTAATTGAACATGCTATCTGATCTGCCAAGGTCAGTATGCTATAGAGGAGGAGGAACCTGTCCTATTGAACATGGGATCTGATCTGCCAAGGTCAGCATGTTATAGAGGAGGAACCTGTCCTATTGAACATGGGATCTGCCAAGTTCAGCATGTTATAGAGTAGGAACCTGTCCTATTGAACATGCTATCATGATCGCGATGGTCAGATGTTATAGAGCAGAAGGAACCTGTCCTATTCAACAATGGATCTGATCTGCCAAGGTCAGCATATTATGGAGCAGGAGGAACCTGTCCAATTGAACATGCTATCAGATCTGCCAAGTTCAGCATGTTATAGAGTAGGAACCTGTCCTATTGAACATGCTATCAGATCTGCCAAGGTAAGTATGTTATAGAGCAGGAGGCATCTGTCCTATTGAACATGCTATCTGATCCGCCATGGTCAACATGTTATAGAGCAGAAGGAACCTGTCCTATTGAACATGGGATCTGATCTGCCAAGGTCAGCATGTTATAGAGCAGGAGGAACCTGTCCTTTTGAACATGCTATCTGATCTGCCAAGGTCAGTATGTTATAAAGCAGAATTGATGTATAGTTTTTAAGGAATTGATTTAGTAAAATTTGTAATCTATTCATGTAAATCCCTGCTTATCCTGGGTTAAGGCGTCCAGTAGGTGGGTTTATCAGAGATTGAAAGCTATCTCTCTATGCACCTTCATACATGGAAGGCTTTCAATCACTGATTATCCCACCCACTGGACTCCTTAACCCAGAATAAGCAGGGATTTACATGAATACATTGCAAGCTTTGTTGAGTTTTTACCCCCAAAAGCTATATAGTACAGTTTGCTCAGCTCCTCTTGATATATACCATGCTGCTGGCAGATCAGCTGGCAGACCAATGTTACAGGTTCCCTTTACATTCAGTTTTATCTTCAACTCACAGTCGATTTTGCTTGGGGGCACCTGGTATGAGATGGTTCAAATAGCATCTTACACAGTCTATCAGAATCCTATTATGGAGGACTAGTGTTACATGAATACATCCTTGTTTGGTTCCACACAAAAAATGGGTTCAGAACATCCCAAATCAAAATTTTTTAAATTTAATCTTAACTATAACCCTAACCCTAACTGTAAACTGGGGATAAAGTTTTACAGGTTTTTGATTTTAAAGCTACAAAACCAATTAAACAGCAGAGAAACTACACGTGCTTATTCACTCTTTTATTATTGCCAGTAGAACTAAATCATATCAATGGGTAAACAGGAACTAACTAATCAGTGTTATGTTAATTTATCGTAATTGGACCGGGATTACTGTAAAACACTGCGTTAGCCCATAAAAAAACCCACAAGAGAAGTCTAGGGCTGGTTTTCTGCCAGATTTCACCAATCGTAGGATGCTTTCTGTCACCAAGTGGTGGATGGTTTCTTATAGGCAGATATGGGGGACACCAATTACTGATGTCCAGTTATACTCTTTTTAAAGGGATGTTCCCATCTCAAACACTGGTGGTATATTGTTAGAACATGCCATCAATGTGTGATAGATGTGGGTCCCATATGGTATGGGTTTGTAGTAAATCTTATGGGCCCTTGGGCCCCAACACGAGACCACTAGGAAAATATCCTAATTTTTGTGCCATCTACAGTTCAAGTGTATTATCCCACAAAGTGTGATCTGCAACCACTAAGTGTTTGTGCCACTTTTTTGTACTGAAACAATCAAGTGGCAAGGCCGGCATTAAAGTGCTGACAGGCTTCCTTTAAATTGTTTGTCTATAACCTGACACTTGGGATGGATGTTAAGCTAGGGCCAAAAACCAAATAAACAGCAGAGAAACCAATACAACAGTGCTTTATTCAGCTTTTTAATTATTGCATGTAGGAACAAAATAAAATCCTAGCTCACACATAGGGCTATTAAGCCAGGAACCTTTTAACTAATTCTACCCTGTATGCACTAGTTATGGGGTATATTTTCACGTAAAGAGGGTGTCTCAACATAATGTTTCTTGGAGAAACAGGAAGCTTCAGATTCATCGTTTCTCACTATTCCTGGTCAGGCTGTTCTGTGGTTCTATAGCTGTGATCAATTCCATTTTCCCAGCTCTTCTAATTGCACTGACATGAGTGCAGGAGGTGTAATCTATAGTGAAGAGGACTCCAGAGCTTACAGTAAACAATCAAAATGGGTGGAACCGCCCAATTTGGGTGTGGCACCCCCAAGTTTGGGGGTAGTCTGGAGACAATTCCGTTCTGAGCATTCTGAGCATTCCGGCTCCTCATACTGCAATGTTGTAATACAGCTCCATTAAGGGGGTTGTCTCAGCATGCTGTTTCACAGAGCCACAGACGGCTTCAGACTCACATTTCCTGATCCGGCTATGGTTGGTTTTATAGCAGTGACTGGCATATCAGCTCTGCCATTCCTAGCTGATTCTATTAGACTGCTATGACTGCTAGAGGTTTGTAAATAGTTTGTAAAAATGCACAAGGCTACAGAGCTCTAAGGCTTAACATGTGTCATTAACTTAGGCAAACTGGCTCCTGTGCTAGAGATAAGACTCAGCACGGAGTGACTCTTCATGGTCAGACAGCATCTTGGAGCAATTCGATTAGAGAGAGCAGGCAGAGGTGGTTAGTAACCTAGAGAAACTTGTGTACACTAGCAGTGGATAAAATATTATTTATTCTATGAACAAAACAAAATGTAATTCTGATTTTAAAGAGGTCATCTCACTACAAAGATTAGCTTTCATCGTATAAGGACAGGTAATTAAATACTTTTTCCAAATATATTGCTTTGTTTTTTTTTGCTTTGTTGAGAAGATAAAAGAGATTTTATTTGCTCTGAGTGTAAACAGGTCGGCATCTGAGAGCAGGAAGTGACGTCACCACTGGTCAGTCTGCAGGCAGCTTGAGAACAGTGTGTATTATCTCTAACAAAGGAGAGAAATTACTTGTTTACTTTGAGCTCTAAAGCTCTCTGACGTATAGATCAGATCTCCTGCTTTCCTGTCAGTGCAATTAGCAGAACTAGGAATACAAAGCTAATATGCTAATCAATGCTATAGAATCACCCACAGCCTGACCAGGAAGAGAGAGGAAGCATGAATGTAAAACTGCTTGTGGCTCTGAAACAGCATGCTGAGACAACCCCTCTAAGACTGATTTTCCAATTCTGATGACACCTATAAATCAGTTTTGCATGGGGCCATCTCATAACAAAATCAGCAGTTGTACACTTGCTAACATTCTCCTTAAATTCATCCTATTCATATTCTATTCCCAAACTAAGATCTCTGGGATTGCTTTGGGATTCGTGTGTATGTGTTTGTTCTGAGATAAGATAGGCACTTTCTAAGAAATTAGAAGTCTGTATACTCAATATGTTCCACAAAAATACATGACTTTTTCCTGCTTTGCTATTCCACAACAATCATATATTTAGTTGGTCTAACATTAAATTCCTAAATGAAATCATTAAAAGGGTAATCCCTGAAAAAAATAATATACAAAGTGAAATTGCCCGTGAAGAATGAAAGCATTTTTCAATATAATTGAAGCACAAAGTATTATTCTGTGCAGAAACTATTTCCATTGGTGGCAGTGATAGCGCCCCCTAATATTTGTTCCGCCTCAGCTCCTGGAGCAGTTAATCTCCATGCTCTGATTTGGCTTTGCACAGTGACCTACCCTAGAGACATGGCCTGTTGAATATACTTATGTTTGTTTAGAACAAAGGTTCACTATCAGGGATGGGATTAAAAAAAAAAAAATTTGAGCTACAAATGCAGAAATGTCTAGATGGAGTGCTGCTCGCTTCATACAGGCTCCCAATGGTGCAAGGAAACAAATCTGGAACAAAGTCAAGTGGAAAAAAGAGACCTTTAAAATGATTGTAGGTGAATCCTATAGATGAGGGATGTTTGTGTAGGTGGATTCATGGGATAATCCCTTAAATTCATATAACTGGTATGATGACGAGGGGATGAGGGGCCTCAATAGAAAAATTTGTACTGGGGCATATAATACTGATGTCTTCTTATGTAGCAACAAAGCCATTGGGTGTCCAATAGTATTGGGGATCAATTTTGACTGCAGTCCGTCAAACTGGTCCTAGGATTAGGCACCCCACAGTCCCTATGAACCAATAGAAGGTTATATGATGGGTCTCAGCAGACACTTTGTTTATTAACCACATTGGAAAACTATTCAGATTGTTTTTTGTTTTTTTTTCAATTGGAAGTAAACATTTTCCAGGCTGTTCATTTAAGTAATAAATGGTGAGGACTGTAGAAGTGGTCAGGACTGGCATCAACACCCGGCAAGGTTTAGCAAAGACGAGGCCCACTGCTGCCACTGATTGTGGCTTTACATCCTCCTATATAGTTGCTCCCACTGCTTGCCCACTCAGTGGTCGCCAACCTGTAGTTCTCCAGAAGCTACAGTTCCTACCCTAAGCAAACAGCCACAGGTTGGAGACCACTGACCTTTACCATACAGTGCCAATACGCGTCTGGTAGCTCAGGAAGATAGCCATCTATGTCCTAAGAGTAGATACCTCTAAGTTAAATATACACTACACAACGTAACAAGTTGTAAGTTGGCTTCATTACATGTATTTATTTTGAAGCTGAGAAAATTGTAATAACCTTAAAATATAATGCTTTTGTCTAATTTATCTTCTGATATAAAATGACAGAGCTATGAAATATTCCATCATAGGTTCTTCTTTCTCTGAGGTTTCAGAGCCATAACATTCACATTTGTAACAAACCTCTTTCACGGCACTCCAGCCATATCCTATGAGTACGGTATGGCTGATATATAGAACCTACAATGTGACTTGTGTTTCTTAAAGCTATGAGCAATTGTAAAAATAGGATAGACATTCAATAGCAAGCGAGCTTGTGTTTTTCACCTTCTCACAGTCAATTTAGCTAAAAGACGTAAACATATCAAGTTTTGCCTGAGAGGATAAGAGTGATTGTTTCCTTTGATGCATGAGATGCCAGAAGATGTTGATGAAATGAGAGAACTAATTTCAGTGCAAATAAAATGGGTATTTCAATGGTTTGGGGTCCAGGAACTTTATCATGAGTTTGAGCCTTTTTTTAATTAAAAGTTGTTAATGAAAATATAGAAATTTGAAAAGACTCTACCTAGAATCACTGGTTTCTGCCAACCTATTGTTCATGATGGCTAAAGCTCCGACCCCTCCTGAGAAGCCATTTTGTCTAGTGTTGATGCACACAGTTCTAGGGTAACCATTCGCTGTTTCAGATAACTGCTTCTGTAATATGGCAAGAGACACTTTATTGGATGCTGTGAGGTCCCTCATGGAGATCATTTCCCCAGATAACCTCCTTCCTTCTGTGTCACTATCATAGTTTCCATCAGTCTCCATTGACAATTGGTTTCTGCGAAAGCGAGATCCAGGGGTGATGGCATTTCGGCGTCCAAGACGCGGGTTTGATTTATGGCACTTGTTACAGCATCGGCACCTTAATTTTTTTAAAATCCAGTTTAAAACTTGCTTGATTACAATCGATATGACGTTAAAAAGTGAGTAAATGCAACAAACTCCCAAAAGTATAAACATGAAATTTCCAAACCTGTATAATCCCTGATATTTGTACACAGCACTTTGGCTGCTTACCAAATCTCCAAATCCAATGGTGCTAAAAGTGACAAAACAATAATACAAAGAATCAATGTAATTCCACCCTTCCACTGGGGTATACATGGCTGATGCACAGCAAGAGAGGGTTATAGCAAAGATGCCCAATATTAGCATAACATGGTAAACCGATGGCTTCCACCCAACAAGGCTGTCAACTTCTGATACAGATGAACCTCTTCGGACCGTTGGAGGTAGTAGCCCATTTCTTCTGAGTCGTCTTTCGTGACAAGCTTTCATTACGAAAGCCAATAGCGATATTATCCTTTCCAAAAGAGGTTGAAAAACAGTATGGTACCAGCACATCCAAAGAGGCCATAAAAGATGAGGAACACTTTTCCTGGTACAGTCACGGGCGTGGTCATCCCAAAACCTGTAATGGCAATTAAAAATAATGTTAGAAAACTATGAAGTCTTTATTATACATGAATTTAAAAATTAGCTGAGATTTATATTTCAATATTAACACATAATGGATTGCAGTATGATTTTTTTAGGTGGAGGCACCCTTAAAGGACAGGTAGGTTTTTTTCATATTAGACATTGCTGAAGATATAATTGGTGGGGATTTGTCCCTGTGCAAATCTAACAAATGGAGCCACAGAGAAAGAGGCAAAGAAGAGGGGGAAAAGATCATTCATTACTATTGGAAATCTGTGACCTTGTGACAGAATTATAAATCCATATCTGATAAAATAGCTGTAACTACTTTTGCTCCAACAGGAAGAACAGACCAGGAGCATGAGTTACTTAGGATGGAAGCAACACATAGCCCACACTGGTTGGTTTAAACCTTTACGTTTTCCTGGAAAAAATGTTTACCTTTATTACCTTGTACTGCTTTTTACATACTTTGACCTATGCCAATATCATTACCATGATGATTACACAATAAAATAACTGTCCAGTTATTCATAACTTGCAATCTGTGGTGTATTCATACAAGTTTAACCAATCAGTATCATCAATTTACATTTTCGTTCTATTTGTAATGCAGTTTAGCTAAAGGGGTCTTCCCATGAAGCAAAGTGTACTGCACAGGTCTAGCTGCGATGCAACCGTGCATGAGAATGTGGAGGGTGGTGTTTAGTACTCACCATTTACCTCTATGAGAGCTCCCGAGTATAGCTGAATGGACACACTTGGCTATATTCAGAAAGCTCATATAAGTGAAAGGAGAGGACAACCGCAAGCACCGCTCTCCTCATTGTCATGCACAGTCAGCTTGCAGATAGGTGAGAGTCGACCTGTGCAGTGCACTTTGCTTTGTGGAAACACCCCTTTAAATCTCCATTTAGTAAACTCACGTAGAACCCATTAGAACTCCTATCACATTGATGATAAAATTACAGAAATTATATGAATGGCTCTTCTTTGTACTGCAGTATAGAGGATCTGTCAGCTCTCCTGGTTGTGTTGTATAGAGGATCTGTCAGCTCTCCTGTGTGGTGTAGTATAGAGGATCTGTTAGCTCTCCTGTGTAGTGATGTATAGAGGATCTGTCAGCTCTGCTGTGTGGTGCAGTATAGAGGATCTGTCAGCTCTCCTGTGCGGTGCAGGATAGAGGATCTGTCAGCTCTACTGTGTGGTGTAGTATAGAGGATCTGTTATCTCTCCTGTGTAGTGTTGTATAGAGGACCTGTCAGTTCTCCTGTGTAGTGTTGTATAGAGGACCTGTCAGCTCTCCTGTGTGGTGCAGTATAGAGGATCTGTCAGCTCTCCTGTGCGGTGCAGCATAGAGGATCTGTCAGCTCTCCTGTGTGGTGCAGTATAGAGGATGCAGCCTCTGTCAGCGGTCTGTCTGTGCGGTGCAGTATAGAGGATCTGTCAGCTCTCCTGTGCAGTGCAGTATAGAGGATCTGTCAGCTCTCCTGTGCGGTGCAATATAGAGGATCTGTCAGTTCTCCTGTGTGGTGTAGTATAGAGGATCTGTCAGCTCTCCTGTGTGGTGCAGTATAGAGGATCTGTCAGCTTCCCTGTGTGGTGTAGAATAGAGGATCTGTCAGTTTACCTGTGTATTTTTTATTATATATTTATTTTTATTTTATTACTTATTTTATTTATTTTTCTACAATTTATTTATGTGTTTTACTTTTTTTTAAAATCCCATGAAGGGATAACTGTTTTGCTTTTTTTTTATACTTAGTAATGTATTAGCATATTCATATATGCTAATACATTATAATCTGTGTCAGTCTGACACAGGCAGTGATCAGGACAGCACACACTCTGTACTGATCTGGCTTCTACACAGACAGCCCTGGGGCTACTCTAGGTTCCCAGAGCTGACTGTGCAGCCGTTCCCTGGGCTCTGTCGGGTCACCAGGGTTCTTGATCGGCAGAGCAGGGGACTACCCTATGATTATGCTGACCGCAGCAATCACAGGGTTAAGCACCGGGGAGTGGAGGTTTCCCCCGCTCCTCGACGCTTGCAGAGACTGCGCTAGGAACCGGGTTGTGAAGTGCAGCTCGGTTCTTAGCGCAGCTGCAGCGTTAAACACTGCAAAACCTCCATGTCTGCAGCGACATCAAAAGACGTTGCTGCAGACGAACAATTCGAAATGCCCAACGCCAAAAGAAGATGGATGGTCGTTAAGGGGTTAATTTTATTATGAGGATAACTGTCATAGACAGTTATATATAGTGATATAGGGAATTAGGGGCTAAAAGTTGCAGTATGTCTGTTAATGTTTATTTTTTATATTTTATTTTTGCTCGTGTGTTTTTATCACTATTTTATTTTACATACTGTTCACCCATAAAGTCTGAAAAAGACCGCAAAGTCATTTTTATATAAGATATTTTTTTTCTGATTTCCTTTGCAACTGCTGCTGATATATAGTGACCCAGCAGCATCTGCAGATATCGAATCCCGATGGTCACCTGACCACTGGTGCCAGGAAGCAGGAAGCCAGTAAGCTTCATGTTAAGGTGTTGTGACTCCTCACTTCTGTTCAAGACGCTATCTAGGTCAATCCTGGGGGTCTTTTAATTTACAGATTTCTGTCCTTTGATAGAGTGGTTGGCACACTAACATTAGGCACTCGGACACCAGGCTTCTGTTTAACACTGGTCTCAGCCAGCTTTATTCCGTAGCACAACTCTACAGCAATCGATGCAAAACATAAATAAATATCTCGGCTGTCTAACCACTAACTAAAACGTAATTAGAGACCCTTTCTAACCTGTGGTGTGGACCTACCGTCCAGACCCATAATCACTCACTTAACCAGTCTTCAATGGTTCAGGCTTTCCCAAGCCTGGGGTGAGACCTTCTCTCCAACTCTTGTGCTGCTTCAGCTTATGGCAGCAAACCACACCCCCTTTGTGTCTTAATTACCCAGGCTTTCATAGGCCTCCAAAGACCTGCCAAAAGCGTGTCCTGGAATGTGGGAACAGCCTACCACCCAACACTGCGACCGTTCCAAGGAAACCAGCCCATACTTCGCTATATCACAACCATACCAACGGCTACTACAAGTGTCAGTAACTTAGCATTACTGACCTTACACTACTGTCTTCCCACAACGACACAAGGCCCCTTGATGACATACATGTTACAGACCTGCAGCCAATCCCGTGACAGAAACCTGCGACCTAAAGGCGCTCTGTCACAGTGTATATACAAGAAGAAAAAAGATCATATAGACCCTTAGTTGTATGGGTCTATACTCTGTGACCTGAAACTCATCAGAATTTCCTCTGTATGCTATTGTGTTGCATTTTAAGGAAGGCGCTGATCCTCTTTTTTTCTTCTGGGATTCATATGTGGTGTTCCCCGTCAGTGTCGGACTGGGGGGTCTGGGGCCCACAGGGGAATTGGTCTTGGGGGGACACCCTACTGTACATGAAAATATTACCGGCCTCTTGGACATAAATTCGCCCATTTTACCACATCATACAGTGTTCAAAAAAGAACTATATTGTGTAGTACACAATACGAAGTGAATCACATATCTATCTATCTATCTCACACATCTGTCAGTCTAAAATATCATAGACACATGGCTAAGTAGCTCCATCCAGGTAGGTATATGTCCCCCATAGCAGGTAATAGACAGGTATGTCCCCCATAGGCAGGCATATGTCCCTCAAATAGGTATAGGCAGGTATGTCCCCCATAGATAGGTATAGGCAGGTATGTCCCCCATAGCAAGGTATAGGCAGGTATGTCCCCCATAGCAAGGTATAGGCAGGTATGTCCCCCATAGCAAGGTATAGGCAGGTATGTCCCCCATAGCAAGGTATTGGCAGGTATGTCCCCCATAGGTAGGTATATGTCCCCCTTCTCAGTGAATTGCATGTTTGTCGCCCATAGGCATGTATTTGTCCCCCATATCAGGTATAGGCAGGTATGTCCCCCCTAGCAGGTATAGGCAGTATGTCCCCAATAAAGGTATAGGCAGGTATGTCCCCCATAGCAAGGTATTGGCAGGTATGTCCCCCATAGGTAGGTATATGACCCCCCATAGCAGGTAATAGACAGGTATGTCCCCGATCCGCATGTATGTGTCCCTCAGCTAGGTATAGGCAGGTATGTCCCCCATAGAAAGGTATAGGCAGGTATGTCCCCCTTAGCAAGGTAAGGCAGTAGTCCCCCATAGGTAGCAACAGGTAGCCTCCAGGTATTTAAGGCGGAAATGCCCCCCAAAGGACTTAGGCAGTATTCCCCCAAGGCACATAGCAGGTATGTCCCCCCTAGGCAGGTAAGCCCCCCCATAGGCACTATAGGCAGGTTTTCCCCCCAAGGGCAGACATGGCAGGTTGCCCCCCAAGCAGTTTAGGCGGAGTCCGCTAATAAATAGCAAAGAGCTTATTAAAAAAAAAAAAACACAGATACTCACCAAAATCCCCCGCTCCCACCCCCCCGTTTCCACCTCCGGTTTGGCTTCCGCACGGCCGTAAAAATCATCCGGCCCCGGCAGGGCAGCGGTGACATGCGCCTGCCGTGCGGAGACCCGAAGGGTCCAGGCCTCTTGCCCATCCGGGAATTTCAAATTGCGGAGCAGGGAGCGCTCTCTGCCCCGAAAAATTTAGGGTTGGGCTCTATCAATTCCGGAAGGAGCCATAGACCAAAGAAATTCCCGCCTTGCCCGAACAGGCAGTGCCCGGACCACCACGGGACCGGAGAGTCCCTGTCTCCCCAGGATCCAGCAGCTGCAAGATTGCTGACACGCCCGCGAAAATCCCCCGCGCCCGAAACGCTACAGGGGTCCCGGCTTGCGTCGTTCCCGGGCCCCATCGTAACTAGGGACAACAAATCAACGACATAACCGGGGAATCACTGTAAGGAGAACACCAGCTCGGGTAAACCCTACAACACCACCATGTGGAGCCCCACATATATTCAGACCCCACCAATAAACCTACAACACGCAATATAGAGATCCACAGAGTCAACATCGCTCAGATATAACCTAAACACCACCATAAGAGACCACATAAATTTCAAACACAGCTCAGTATAACCTACAACACCGCAATAAGCCCACAAAGGGCAACCCACTCAGGTAAAACCCTACAACACGACATACAAACCCAAACATAGAGGGTCAACACCACCCAGTATAACCTACAACACCCCATATAGAGACCACATAGGGCAGACACCAGCTCAGGTATAACCTACAACACTGCCATAAAAAGGACCACATAGAGGTCAGAACCCACTCGGGTATAACCTACAGCACTGCCATGTAAGCCCCACATAGAGGTCAGACACCACCCTATAACCACAAAAATTCCCACAAAAAATCAACACCATCAGGTATAACCTACAACCCCGACTTTAGAGACCACAAATGGTCGACCCCAGCCCAGAAAAACCTCAAACTGCCATATGAAACCCACATAGAGGTCAACACCAGCTCATTAAAAAACCTAAACACTGCATATAAAACCCACATAGAGGTCAGACACCACTCGGGTATAACCTACAACACTGCAATATAGAGATCACATTGTTTTTAGACACCAGCTCAATAAAACCCTACAAACTGCCATATAGAAAACACATAAGGTCAAAAAGGCTCAATATAACCTACAACACCCCATTAGGACCAAAATAGGGGTCAAAAACCTTCAGGTAAACCTACAACCCCCGTCAATAAAGACCACATAGGGGTAAGACAACCATCAGATAAAACCTACACACTGCAATATAAGATCCACAGAGGTCAATCCACCAATATAACCTACAACAAAACCAAAGGGGCAACCCCACCCAGGAAAACCCAACCACAAGAGACCACATAAGGTCAACAGCACTCAGTATAACCTACAACACCCTTAGAACCCAAGAGGTCAGACCCCAGCTCCGGTAAAACCAACAAAAACCGCCAAATAAGACCACATAGTGGTCAAACACCAGCCCGGATAACCTACAACATTTCCCACAAGAAGCAGACACCAGCTCAGTATAACCTAAAACCTGCCAGTAGAACCACAAAGGCAGACCCCAGCTCCGGAAAACCTACAACCCGCCATATAAAACCCCACATAGTGGTCAAACACCAGCCGGGATAAACCTACAAACCGGCCTAAGGAAAAACATGGGGTCAACAGCAGCCGGTATAACCTACACACTGCTAAAATAAGACCACATAAGGTCAGACACCAGCTCAGGTATAAGCTAAAAACGGTGCCATAAAGAACACATAGAGGTCAACACCCACACCAGGATAAACTAAAACTTTCTGCCTAAAGAGATCACATGAAGGTTTCAGACACCAGCTCGGAATAAGCTAAAAAACCTGCCATAAAGAGACACATAAGGTCAGACACCACCAGGAATAACCTACAACACCACCATAAATAAAACCCCCATGGAGGTCAACTCCATCTCGGGTCATATCACAACAGTTAAAGAGCACTGATCCAATATAAAAACAAAATAACCTAAAACGGGGACTAAATCAGAGTTCCCCTTATCTAAATAAATCGCCCTCTTCTCTTGAGTGGGTTCTTTTTTTTCCCTTTTCTTCTGATCTTTTTTAAACACTGGCCATTTTTACTTGCCCCCGGGCCAAAAACTCATCCCGAAAAATTTTTCAACAAAAAATCCTTAAATCCTAAATTTTCCCCCATCTTCTTTTCCCCTGTTTCCCCCCCTTTTGAAACATACCCACCCAGGGTTGGGAGAGCTTTTCCCAAGCCAAACTTAAAAACCAGGGTTTTAATCCTAAGGTGGGGTTGGGGATTGGACAAACCCCCTTTTAGAAAATCTAAAAAATGGGCCTGCCCCCTTAAATTTAAATATTACCGGTTAGGTAGACAAGACCCATTTTGGGTAGGCAAATGTGCAACCCCCAGGAAACTAAATAGGCCCTATTTGGAAAGGTAGCCCCCCGGGCGGGAATAAATTTGGTAGGCCGAGTTGGGGGGGTTACCAGCCACAGGGGTAGGTAAATAGCCCCCCAAAAAAGATATCCAGGCCCTAGTTGGGGCAAGTTAAAATTGGGCTACATTTTGGGTTTTGGTGGCCCCCAAAAAAAAAGGCTGTAGGGAAGTTTTTGGGGAAAATTTTCCCATTTTAGTTAGAGGCTTTAGGTAGGGGTTCCCCCCCGTTAGGTAGCGTTACAAATTGGACACCATTTTAAAATTTTATGTTTCCATAAGGCAATTAGGACTCCCTTTGGGAGTATACAAGCAGTTGGGGATACACATTTTAGGGCCCCCAAAAGGTAGTATACAGGGTTGGGGCCCCCCTTTAGGTAGCAAACAGCATTTAAGCCGCCTCCCTTTAGGTAGAAAAAAACAGTTGGGGGTCCCTTAGGTATATACACCTTTTTGGGGTCCCTTTTTAAGTTAAAACAGATAGTTAGGGGCCCTCCCTTTTGGGTAGTTACACAATTTTGGGGTCCCTCCTTTAAGTAGTATACAATAATTGGGGGGCCCCCTTTCCCAGCAAGGTGCAGGACGTTAGGCCCCCCTTTGGCTAGTGTCAGGACGTCGGGGGCCCCTTTATTTTTTAGGAAGTCGGGCCCCCCTTTTTTTTTTTATTTAGCCCAGGCCCCCCTTTTAAATTTTTATTATCGGGGGCCCCCCCTTTATTTTTTTAGGTAGTCGGCCCCCTTTAGTTTTAGTAGTTGGGGCCCCCATTTATTTTAGGATTTTTAGGGGCCCCTATGGGTAGTCGGGAAACCCCCTTTAGTTTTTGGCATCACCCCCTTCGGTAGCAGGCCCCCCTTTTAGGCATCAAGCCCCCCCTTAGGAGTCACCCCCTTTTAGGCAGTCAGGCCTCCCTTTAGTTTACGTAGTCAGGCTCATTTGGGCAGCAGGGCCCCCTTTACTATCAGGCCCCCTTTTAGGACGGGGCCCTTTTTTTGGTAGTCAGGCCCCCCTTAGATTGCCAGTGCCCCCCTTAGATTGCCAGGGCACCCCTTAGATTGCCAGTGCCCCCCTTAGATTGCCAGGGACCCCTTTAGATGTCGGGACCCACTGTAGGAAAAGGGGCCCCCCCTAATTCCAGGGCCCCCCTGTAGGTATCGGGGGCCCCTTGTTTTGCCAGGCCCCCCTCTAGGTATCAGGGCCCCCTTTAGTTTCCCGGGGGCCCTTAAATTTTCCGGGCCCCCCTGTGGGGAGCAGGGCCCCTTAATTGCCACGGCCCCCCGAAAGAATCAGGGTCCCCTTTGATTGCGGGGCTCCCCTGAGGTATAAGGCCCCCTTAAAAATTCCGGGGCCCCCTTAGTAGTCGGGGCTCCCCTAAGGAAATCAGGCCCCCCCTTAAATTTGCCAGGACCCCCTGTAGGTATCAGGACCCTATTGGGTAATTAAAAAAAAAAAAACCCACCCACTTACCTTTTTTCCCCACCCCGGTCGCTCCGGCCGCTCCCCCCGGTTTCTATTGCCGCCCTGCATGGGGGGCCGGTGAGTGGTGTCCGCGCCGCCACGCCCCAGTAGGGGCCGGGCCTGACAGGCTAAGGGCCCCTGCCAGGGAATCAGGGAGGCAGCGCTATGGCTGTGCTCCCGGGCCCCAGCAACCCCCCGGGAGGGGGAACATTGGTCCCCGACTCCCGGGCCTCTCTGAACTCGGACGGGGCCCACTTTCCCATGACGGATGGCGGCCCGGGCCCTGGGAGCGATTAAACGTCTCCGGGGCCCACCGGGGGTTTCCCTTCCCCCGGCATCCCAGCGCCTGTTCCCCAGGGTTCTTTTCCATCCCGACTTTTTTATGGTGAACGGGGTTTGTGTTTTTTGGATTTTAGGGGCATTACAAATTAGGGCCACATTATCAAAACTCTAGTCTAAAGCTCACGTTTTTTCCCTATAGCAACTAATCAGAGTGCCCTCTCATTTCCTAAGACCCAAAAAATGAAGGGGTGCTTGATTGTTCTGGGGCAACAAAGTGATTTTTAACCCAAAATATTTTTTCATCAGGGGGCCCTTATGCTAGTAAACTGTCTCTACCTTCACAGTGGAGAGTCAGTTAAGGGCTAACGCTGACAGCTGGCCTTCCACTTGCACAGTTACACAATTAGGGACTTTTGTTGACCCCGGGATTTGCGCCCGATTTCTGGGCAAAAACTGCGCCTAAACCGGGCCCCAAATTTCCCACTGTCGGACCAAGTGATGGGGGTTTTTGGGCCAAACCTTTTTTTGCCCCCCTTTCCCAATGCGCCTAACAAAAAGGGGGGCGTCCCAAGTGGGGGGGAGATTTTGGGATTCTGGGGGGGACCACCACTTTTCGAAAAATTTTCGTTTGCATGAAAGATCGGGGGAGACGCAAAGTGGGGCGCTTTGGCATTTTCCCGACAGGCAGACCCCTTTTGGTCTAAATGACCCCCGGGGGGAAAGGGGGAATTTAAGCTAGAACTTAAAGGGAGAAAAATTTCTTTTGGGTTCGACTGTTAAAACAGAAAAAGTATAAAAATTTATTTGGGCCCTAAAAAATTTTTTTCTTAAAAAAAGTTTAAAATTTTGAAAGTTTTTTCAAAAACACTAAATTTATTGAAAAAGTTGATCATTTTAAAAAAAAGGGAAAAAATTAAAATAAATCGCAAAAGAAATACATTTTCAGTCTCACTCTGGGGACCCGGGGAGTATGAAAAAAAAAAATCTTTTTTTTAAGGTGTAAAACAAAAGCTGAAAAGAGCTCAAACCTTCAAAAAACTTTACATAAATAAAGCCCCTAACAACGCGTTTGTCGCCGGCCCGGCGCAACTCAGAATTTGGGGATATTAAAAATTGCGGGAAAATACAGTAATTCAAATTTCTCTTTGATCGGCAAAATCAGACAATCAAAAAGGAACGACAGTATAAAACCATGGGAAGTATTGACCCATAAAAAGAAAAGGGGGGAAAAATCAAAAACAAAAAAAAATAAGAAAAGACTATTGGTTGAATAGCGGGGTTTTGGCTACCCCACCAATCAGAGCGCGAGCTACTTTTTTCCATTGTAGTCTAGGGAGAAAAGGGGGGCACAAAAAATCTCAGCTCCGTGGGGAATGGAGTATTGTAAAAAAAACTTTTTTTTATTAGATGAAAAAACATTCTCTGAAAAAGAGCTAAAACCTTTTAAAAACATAATCAAACAAATCACTAACAACAGTTTGTCACCGGGGACCCCGGCGCAACATGAATTGGATATTTGTAAATTGCCAGAAAAACAGTAACAAATTCTGAACTCTTCTCAATTGGTCGGCAAAAACCAACCCCAATCAGAATAAGGGGGCACATGACCCATTATAATCTATGGAGTAGTATTGCCAATCAAATGAAAAGGCGGGGCAGTTCCCAAAAACAGTAAAAAATGAAGACAAGAGGATTGGGGGAGACCAGGCGGGAATAAAAATCCACCAATCATATGTAGTGCATCCTTTTTTAGTGGACAAGAAAGGGTGATAAAGGGCACCCTAAAAGTTATTACTGCCAATTGGAAATTTTCTAGTACGTGATTGGTTGGGGAAAAGGGGGCCCCTCCTGCTTAGCCAATCGCGGGTGTTTTCAAACTCAAAAGTTTTAGGGAAAAAAATGCAGACAACTCTGTTTTTTGATTGGCTAATTAAAGGAGGCGCGTTATTTGGGCCAATGGAGAGCAAGCGACGCTCTTATGGGTTTTCAATGCAATCTATAAAAAAACGTACATGCCCGAAAAAAAAATGATAAGATCACAAAAAGGTTTTCCGATGTGATATAAAATGAACAATAATAGGGTGTAATGAAAAAAAAAAAATAAAAATTGTGTTTGGGGGGGTCATTATCAGGGTTGGGAAAATACTGCCCGGGGCCCAATTTTCTAAAGGTAGGGGATCATGCTCTGCTTCCAAATTTAACCCAAAACTTTTTTTGGCATTCAGGGTTTCCCTGCCCCCCCCACACCCGGGTCACATTTCTTGAAACCCCCAAACCATGAAAACCCTATCACAATGCTTAAAGTCGGGAAAAGGAAAACAAATTTCCCCTTTGGGTACTCCCACCGGTTTTGCCCCCCCACACCACTTGACACCATGTGAACCACATAATTTTAAATCTTGGTCAGAAAACTGTTGCGGGGCTAACTTTTTCATCATCTAAAAAAAAAGCTCCTTCTGTGACGAAACCCAAAAGCAGACCATTTTTTGATGCATTGGGGCGCCATATGGACCCAAGAGCACTGACAGGTTTAAACTTCCTCCCCTTTAAAAACCCTGCAGCAAACCCGGGTAGAATTCAAAATTTCTTTTTTGAAAAGACAATCGTGGAAATGACACTTGAACACATTCCTCATCTTTTTTGATAGCCCAAAGCCCAAGGAAAATTTTTCCCGGGGGAGGGGGAAACCTGCTTTTTTAAACCGTTTTTATAGTATTGGCTACTGTACTGCACTCATTTTCCCAAGTTTTTGGGAAACCCTTTCCCTTATAGCCGGGGCCCATCTTAAGTAAAGCAAAATTCTTTTTTTTTTAGACCCCTCAGATATTTTTTCCCCATGGAGGTGACATTTTTTCCACTCCAGTGACCGTTGAAGGGGGTGATAGGGGGTTTAAACCCCAAAATTTAACCCACCTGCCCCCATTCACAAAAGAGCCCCTTGAAACACAAAATTAAATCAAAATGCCCCTGGGGAAGGAAAAGGGAAAATTTTGGGAAACACAATTTCTTAAAAATTTCACTTCCCGGTTAATCCCTCTTTTTTGGGTTCCAACAAAAAAGACTTTTAATGACTGTGGATTTTATTGTTGGGGCACTAAAAATTTTTAAAACTGTTGGGCAAATGTTCAAAAACGGTGTAAATTGGGGGGTGTAAATTACCCCCCGCAATTACGCCAAATGCCGGGACTGGGCGCGAGCCCCCCCCGGGGGCGGGGAGGCTGGGCATCTCCCCCGGGCCCCCCCAAAAAACATTCATTACTAAGGGTTTACCAATTTTTTCCAAACCGGGCCTAAAAATTTAACATGTCCTTTAAACCCCCTCCCGGGCGGCGGATTTTTGCAAAGGGGGGAAAAGGGGGCAAAACTCCCTAGTTCTCAATAAAGGAACTTTGGATTACCGAACTGATTTGGGGCCCCCTTAAACGTAATTTTAGCTCCCAGAAACTGCGAAATAGGGGGTTTTAAAAAATTCCCGGCCCATTTTTAATCCGTGTGAACAAAGCCTTATACAATCGGGTTCACCGTTTTTTTTAAACATTGTATCAAAGAGCCCCATAACTTCCCAGTGTTTTTCCATGAAACGAAAACAAAACAATTTTTTCCCAAAAAAAGGTTTTGTCCCGGTGTACAAATTTTTGTGAAATACGTTTTGCTCCAGTTTTTTGTTGCCCCAAGGTAGGGGGCTTCACCCCCCTATGAAAAAAAGGAATCTCCCCCTGAATGACTTTTAAATTTTGGTCCGCAAACTCTTGCTTTTAAATGGCCCATCTGTCTTTGCGGTGTTTCTTTTTTTTTCCCCTATTTAATAGAAAAAATTTAAATAACTGAATGGAAGTGACAGGTTTCACAGCCCTAGGAAATTTGAAAATTCTTACACTTTATAATTTTATTTTTCCTTGAAATTTTAATTTTGGCCTTGAAGCAAAAATGAGCTGCTTCTTTATCCCCGACACAAATCCATATTGAGGCCAAGAGGAATCTTAATATTTGCATCCCCATAAAATGGATCTGAAAATACTCTTACAGAAAATTTCCAGGGACCCATGGGACAGGGAGTGCAACGTCCATATTTCAAATATTTCCCAAAAATTGATTGTTTGTGTTTAAAATCACAAATGTAAACTAAAACTTTACTTCACTTTAAAATACAAAACACAGCAAAAAAGAAAAAGACTAAGAAAAAAGTGTAATTTAATCATTAAAAAAAAACAAAATAAAACAGGAAAACCTTGTAAAATTGAAAATTAAATTTTTTAAATTTAAAAATTCAGATCAACCTGTCTCTAAATGAAAAAGGGATTTGGCTGTGGAAGGAGCCTTTTCCCCCACTTGGTCTCAAAAAATACAAATATGTCAAACCCCAGCCCTTAGCATCTATCATCAACAAGAAAGGAAAAAAATGAGCCTTTTCCACAAGATTTTTACAGACTATTTTTTTTTCAGGGGTATGCAGGTAATGCTGGGGTTTGACTTTGTTATTTTCACTTGTCTTTACAAAACCCCCTAAGCCAAACCGCCTATTCCCCGCCAGTAATTTTTTCTAAGCACGAAGAAGGAAAAACACCCCGAAACCTGTCTGCAGAGAACTCCACTGGGTTTTGGGTTCAACCTTTTTTACATTGCAAACTCTTTGAACACGTTGGGAAATTTGGGGTTACTTCACCCCAACAGACACCAGAGATTCGGCACTCAGGGTTTTGTATGGGTGCCCGTGGAGGGATATTGCAATCCCCAAAAATACAATAGAAAAAGTTCATATAACATCCATCAGGGTGATTTAATAGGCAGAAAAAAAGGGACACCACAAAAGTTGGGGAAACGTGAACCTGTAAACTTGTAACCTTTGTCATTTTTTTTTTCACAAAAAATGATTTTAACATCCATTAGAACCTCCATTCTGCTTTTGTAATCGCCCCTGTTGTTTTACGAAATTTTTCTAATAATTCACCTTATGTATCTTGATGCTGTGAAAACTTATTACATTGCATCCATAGATGGCGCTGGGGAGCTCTTCAGCTCTTCCCATAAGCCTTTTTAAAAATTAACTATTAATCAGGATACAGTAAATAAAGCCACCCGACAGATACTGCAACGGGCCCTGCCCAACCCGTGGGCACATGGAACAAAAATCATTTTTTTCTTCTATGATTTTTTTTTATTATCCCGAAATTAAGATTAAAAAAGAGTCAGGGCTTCTTTGGACAAATTTTATTGGGGGGGGAATTTCTTCAAAAAACAACAAAACCAAAAACAAAAAAAACAAAAAAAAAAAAACAAAAAAAGTTTTTAAATCAAAACAAAAAAACAAAAAACAAAAAACAAAATTAAAATACCCCCAACCAAAAAAAAAATAAAAGAAAAAAAAAAGCAAAAAACAAAAAAAAAAAAAAAACCCCCAAAAAACCGAAAAACAAAAAACCCCCCTTTTAAAAACAAAAAACAAAAAAACCCCACCCCCAAAAACCCAAAACCCCCCCCCAAAATTCCCCCATTTAATTGCCCCAAAATTTTAAAATCCCAAAAACCCCTAAAAAAAACCCCCCAATAACCCCAAAACTAAAAAAAAACCCCAACCCCAACAAAGGGCCTCCCCCCCCCCCCCCTTTCCCCCCCCCCAAATTTTTTTTAAAAATTTTCCCCCCCCCCCCCCCCCCCCTACAACACCCCCCCCCCACCCCCCCCCCCCCCCCCCCCCCCCCCCAGCCCCCCCCCCAAAACCCCCCCCCCACCCCCCCCCCTTTAAATAAAGGAGTCCCCGGAAACCCCCCAAACACCCACCCCAAAAGGCCCCCCAACCCCTTCACTCCCCCCAAACCCCTTTTAAAAAAAACGAAAAAAGGGAAAAAAAAAAAAAAAAAAAATAAAAAAAAAAAACGAAAAAAAAAAAAAAACCCACAAAAAAACACACAAAAAACCCCAAAATAAAAAAAAATTTAAAAAAAAAATCAAAAAAAACCAAAAAAAAATTTAAAAAACAAAAAAAAAAAAACAAACCAAAAAAAAAACCCTTTTTCCAAAAAAAAAAAAACCCCCCAAAAAAAAAACAACCCCCAAAACCAAATCCCAATTAACCAAAAACCCCCAACAACCACAGATTTTCCAAGGAACCACCTTTAAAAAACACACCCCACCAAAAACCCGTCAAAAACCACCCCCCCCCCAAAAAAAAACACCCCACAACCCCCGGGAAACACCCGAAAAACAAAAAACAGCCCCAACACAGAGTTAAAAGAAAAACCCCTCCGGGTTTTGTTCTTACCCCGGAAAACAAAAGGTTTTAAAAGAAAAACAGACCTTCAAATGTTCACAGCCCCTTTTTAAAGGGGGAATGTCTATCATTGAACACCAGTTTTTTTCAGTTAAAAATTCCTCAAATTTTTCCCCTTAAATTTACGCTGAAAAATTTTTAAATACAAAAAAACGTTTCTTATATTTTGCAAAAGAAAAGGGGAAAAAGGGGGTTTTCCCAAAATTTTCAAAAACCCCTTAAAACCCGGGAATAGTTTTAAAAAAAAAAAAATAACCTTTTACTCATTTCCCTACAGCTGCATTAAAACCCCCGGGTGCCATTTGTTTCCTTGACATTCCCCCACAGTAACGTCATATAAATCACTCATTTTTAAATTTTTTATTTTTTATTTATTTTTAGAGCGCCTTTAATTCCAGGCGCGTAATGCAGGGGGGATTTTACATACAAACAAATTTTAACGTTTCACTAAGTACATGCCCCAGTCACTGGCCATCCATAATAAAAATTCACACCCCCATTACTACAAAAATTTTTAATGCAAAAAGTCTTAATGGGGAAAGGTCGTTTTAAAATAAAAGGGCGGGGTGGGCAAGGGGGGGCCCGCAAATCAAAATACATAAAAGGCCATTGCATTGTAACCATTCCCCAAATTAAGTTCTCCAACATTAAACAGGCACATTTAAAAGGGGAAACCCTTTTCCCCATAGTGCCCAACCAGCTTTTTTCCACGCGTCCCCCTTTTTCCTGTAAGATGCAGCAGTTTCAGAGCTTTTAAAGGGTATTTTTTGCTCCAATCGAGAAAAAGCCCGCCGAAATTAACGGAAATTTCCACAGTCTTATAAGAAAAAAAAGGGTTTACCCTCCTCTCCCCGGGCCCGTACAATACAAAAAATTTTTTGAAACGCCCGGGGAGAAAAAGTGACATTTAAAGTGCCGCGGAAATGAAAAAGTCATGGGGCCGGCAAACTTGGGGGGCCCCCCGCGTCGGGGGAGAAACCCCCCCAATCAGCGCAAACTCACAAAAAACCCAGCAATTTTGGGGGCTGAAATGAAACTTAAAATCTTTTTCTTAAAGCATTCTAGCCCCGCCCCCCGGGCCATTAAATTCAAATGTTTTTTTACCTTTTCAAATTAAAAAGGGTTAATCATTTTGGGGTTTTGGGGGGGGCTAGGCCAGGTGGGGGGGCTTGAAAAACTGACTTTTTTCTTTAAACTTTTTTCGGGCAAAAACTGCAGATTTGAGAAATTAAATTCAAATTTACTCCACCTTTTTTCAGAAAAGGGACCAGCCGGGATACACTTGTCTGTCACAACTTGTCTGTCCCAAAAGGGGGGGGCCTAACCAAGGGTGACATTTTCTTTTTTAAGGACACCCCCACGATATCAGAAAGGCACAAAAATTTTGGGCTGGGGGTTTTTCCCCTTTTAAAAAAAACTTTGCGCAAAATTTTTCATAAAAACAAAAAAGATTCTTTAAAAATGGGGGCCACCAAAGACTTGGCTTCATTCGGGTTTAAACACTTATAAAAGGGGTTTTCTTTTTTAAACCTAAATTTTTTCCCTTGTTTTCAAATATTTAAACACAAAAATTTCAAACTATGGACCCAAAAATGTCTTAATTCCCTCAAGTTCTGGCATGATTTAAATCTCCCTTTTTCCCGGGGCTGCCTTCGTTGATGGGAAATCTATAATGAAGATGAAAAAGCCAAAAGGTACACTTTTTAAACTGCCAGGGGTTTTGGTAAAGTTTTAAGAGTATATATCACGCTGTGGATTTATAAACCACTGCCTAAAGCTAAAATTTTTTTTTTAACATGGCCAGCCTATTTTGGCATTCTCAGCCCCGGGTGTCAATGGGGCTTCCTTCACCCCCTGACCCTTTTGGAAAAAACAAAATTCAGGGTTGAAACTTTCCAATTTGCGTTAGGATAAAAAAATTATAAAAAAATATGCCCCCAACCATTTCACTAAAACAATACAACCCTTTGGGCACGTTCATCCCTCCTCCAAGTTTACTTTTTGGTCGGGTAAAGTTTTTTAAAAGGGTTTTTTTAAAAAAAAAAAAAAATTTAAAATTTAAAATTGGGCTAAAAAAGGAAAAAAACCCCTCCAAAACTGATGCGGGCCCTTTAAGGTTTTTTAACCCTCCTGATACCCACTCCAGAGTTTCCCTCCTTGGTGACCCGAAACCACTTCACTTTTTTGGTTCTGGGCCTGCCCAAGAAAAAGGCTGTTGCTTTCAATTCATTTAAAATGGACCCAACCAACCTCTACCAATGTCAAAAATGATAACCCATCACGAAGGGGGATCTTCGATCTCTAGATTTGGCAACTTAGGAAAAACAAATAAGAACTTTTTTTATTTTTTCTTTTTGCCCCCCTAGCCCAATTTCTTTTAAATTTATTTTTGTTAAACCCCATTGAAGGCGAAAATTACAGCTCAAACGGAGCCCTTTCTCAATAAATTTTAACAAGTTACAGCCAAATATTCACAGCTACACATCATAAGAAAAAGCTACCCCCAAGATGTAAAAAAAAGTTCTGAAATTTTTCAAAGAGAACTTTCATTTGACGTAAAAAGTTGATAATTTTATTTCCCAAAGGGGTCTGTGCTAAAAATTTTTTCTTAGAAATTGTTTTAAAAGGGGTTGAAACTCTTTTTAACCCAAATGAATATTTACCTTTCCCCCCCTCTTTTAAATAAATTTTACTTTAAATTTAAAAATTCTTTTTCCAATGGAGCTAGGAAGAAACAGTGCATAAACACATTGGGCGACAGTTTTAAGGGTGGTTTGTCCCCATTTTCTGGGCCCCTTTGACCCAAAAAAACCTTTTTGGGCCCCTTTGTTTTCTATAGATTTTGGCCATTAAAAAACCCAAAAAATTTGGGGGCCGCATTCTGAAACCAAACAGAGCATTTTTAAATCCCCAAAATTAGGTCCCCCAAAAAATACTTTTAAAGGCATCCCAAAAGGGGTCCAGTTTTAAGGAACCCCACAAATGACACTTTTGTCATTCAGGGAAACCTTCAAACACTAAAAAAAAGCCAGTTTAAAAACTGGGGGGGTTTTGGCCTTTAAAAACCCCACCACCCAATGAAGTCCTGTGGAAAAGAGAATGTTATAAATAAAGCATCCCGGGGTTTTTTTTGGAAATCTTTTTACCCATAAGTAAACTATTTCAACATAGCAAATAAACCGACTTTTTTATCTTTTTTTCCCTCTGCAGGCTCCACTTTTAAATTTTTTCATTTGCTGTTGGCCTAGTGAGGGGAAAACCAGCTCTAGATTTTCTCCTATACACTGCACATATATGGATGGCTATAAAACATTTATGGCATGGGGGTTTAAGATGAACTTGTCATCACAATATCACAGCACAAAGGGGTTCTGAATTTTTTTCAGTCTTTTTCAATATTTTTGTTTGTGATCTGGGACCCACAACCAGAAAGCAATGATATCACAGTTAAACTAAACCCCGAACATCATTTAACACTTACAATTTTTTTGTGTTCTGCCATTTATTTCACTCTCAGCCCCCTCTCCCCCATAATTTCTACAGGGGCCCGGCTTAAATAACCATAACAGACATAGCAGATGCAGGAGCCCAAGATTTAAAGGGGGCCCCCCAGGTGCAAAACATGACCTTTTTTTTAGGAATAACATTTTGGGTTTTTTTTTTTTGCTATCATACTACCTTGTGGGTTCTTTTATACTTTCGGCATTTTTAATACTTTAAAATGGGATAAAAGCGGGGTTTTAGTTTCTCATTTATTTGGGTTGTGGGGGGCCCCTCATTTTTGCAGGAGCACCAATGATTCCAGTTTTGCCGCTTATGGGCAGCATGGACCCGGTGGGTTTTACTGACTGACCATCCACCATAGAGAGGAAAAGATAATTTTTAAGGATGAAAGGGGGAGGAAAAAGGGGTCGACAAGTGGAAAAAATTTTTTTTTACTAATAAGATATACAAAAAAGTTTCCAAAATTCAATTGTACAACTAATTATCAAAGTGTGTTGAAAGGTTAATGGGAAATTTGCTTATGTCTAAAAGAGAATTGAGCCTATATTTGAAAAAGGAACTCTGGGCAAAAGAAAAATGAATCAGAAATTTTACAACATTTTTAGGCAAACCGATTTAAAAAAGCTGTTTAAGATAGACATTACTAACAATAGTAACACTTGCCTTGCTTCACCTTAAACCAAAAAAAAATTTCACATTTCCCCAAATTCAATACTTCGCATAAGCCCAAAAAACAAAAAATAGCACATATTGCCTTTTTGGGTTTTTGCCCACAAAACCCATTCTTTTTACCTAATTATATTACACGTCCTCGCGTTCCTTTCTGACCTGAAAACAAGAGCAAAGGTCCCAGGAACCAAATATTGTGAAACTATATTTTATAAAATTTCCCTTTTTTGCTGGATGTTGTTTCAGGGCAATGGGGGCTGTGAAACAGAAATTACGTATTGTACATTTCTCTTTTTTTCGATGGCCCCATTGTTTTTGGTTTATCTACACACAAAAAATTGCAAAAACACTTCACACTTCCTCTCATGTGTAAAAAAAGCCTGTTTTGGGGGTTATGACAAAAAATTTGTATTATCAGTCTGGGAAAAGTCATGACCAATGATTCAAATTTAATCGTACAAGTTTTAAAGGGAAACCCTAATGGTGTTAATATTTACAACCCGCCTTTTTAAATTAAGGTTTTTTGTAAAATTTCCTTTTGACAAAAGGAACAGAAAGAAATCATAAAGTGTACTTTAAAAAATGCAATTCAAAATTTAACATTTGTTTTGGTCTCTTTTGCTTTCCTGTGCTATTTAAGATGTCCTAAATAAAGTAGAAGTTTTTTTTTTAACCTAATTCCAGCCATCATATACTAGCCATGGCCCTATATTGTTATCCAGATTGCCCCTCTTGGGGTCCAATAAGGGGTCAGAGTTCACCTTTTAAAAGTTTTCCCAAACAATGCAGCGGGGGAATTTTCCCTTTATAACAATGCCTCCATTAACAAATTTCCCCCAAAAAACACAAAAAAATTCCATTAAAAACAGTTGAAGTACAAAAGTGCCCTCATTTACAGTCCTTAATAGAGCATGCTCCATAAATTTTGTCGACAAAAACCTTAGTTTCCCTGATCTAATTCTTGTGCTTTTATGCAAAAAATACTCCCAAAATTTTTAACTCTTTGCAAAAAAAAAAGTACTCATAAATAAAATT
>JAODAL010026446.1:0-56774 GCA_025379985.1 Phyllomedusa bahiana | reverse complement strand
CAGAAGGCTTGCTGTTTGGAGGGCCCACTGAAAAATTTGCAGGTCAAATGGGGAAAAAGGAGAAGGGGGTAGGAGGGGTTCCCTCTGGGGGTCCCTGGGGGTACTGGGTGGGGGCTGAAGGGGGGGAAAATTGATCCTTGCTCTTGACTCTGGGGCCCCCAGGGGGAAAAGGGCCTGAAACATTTGGGTCGTGGAGGAGGAAAGGGGGGAACATTTTGGGTGTTTTCAGGGGTTTGGAAACCCCGGGGAATCGGGAGGGTTTTTTTTTGGCCAAGTGTTCCCCTTATCAACTCTTGCATTCCCCGGCGTAAACAGACATTTGGTTTGGTGGTCTAACCCCAAAGGGTTTCCCTTCCCTTTTACTGAGGGTTTAGGGCCCAAAGGGGGGCATATGATACCCACTGGGGGGGAATTCAAACTTGCTCTAAAGGGCCCCCGGCTTAAAGGGGCCCTTTGGGCCCTTTTCGATGGCAAAAAGCGGGACGGGTTTTCCCCCGTTAAACGTGGGTGGCGGAAAAAATCAAAGGGTGACTTTTGCAACCACCCCCCTTCCCTTTTTAAAGGGGGAAACCCCGAATGCCCATTTACCCCCTCTCCCCCCAAGTCCAGTGTTTAAGCCTCCCCAAGAAAATTTTGGGCTGAAAAGGCCAAATTTGATCCCACAATGTGGGAAAATTTCATCATCATCAACCAGGTGACTTCCTCGTTTTGACATTCTAATAACCGGGAGCTGCGGGCTAAAGAAAAACAGGAAACTGCCAGGCGATGCCGGGTTTTTTCCCCCGGGATTTGTGGGGACTTCCCGGCCCTTTTTTCTCCCTCCCTGATGGATAACCAAGTTGGCTTTAAGGAAGACAAAAATATTCTTTTGGGGGCCCCCTTGTTCTTTTGAAATGCCTTTTTCTGACCCCAACCGCATTTTTTCATCAAGAGGACTTCGGGAAAATGGTTTACCCCCAAAAGGGGTTGGATACCCCCTTTGACTTTTGGGCGGGCCCTTCGCTTAAATGTTTGGAGGGATCCTGCGAAAAATAAGAGACTTTTGTGGCCGGGGAACTGGGGGGCGAGGGGTTGGGGCCCCGGATCCGGGTTTTTTTTTAAAACCCTGAAGAAAAAGTTTTTGGGCGAAAAGGGGGTCTTTTCCCAAGGGCTTTCAACACCCCCCACGATGACGGGGTGCGGTTTCAAAGATGTTTCGTGGGTTTGCGGGGATGGGTTTGCATGGGAAGGGTAAACCTTCTCCCGTAACCCTTTTCCCCCTTTTTCCTTACACCCCTCTTTGCTATTTTAACCCCCTTGATTTTTTTGGTTTCCTTTTTAAAAAAGAAAAAATGAAAAAAGGGTAGGGAAAGATGTTTTTTCCCCCAGCCTCTTTTGAAAGCGGCAAACCGCTATTTTTAAATCCCTCAAATTTTTCCTACAGCCAAAACTGGGTTTAGAAAAAAGAATTGTTTTTTTAGCAAATTCCCTTTGTAAAATTTGGGTCTAGTGGAAGAACCAAAGGGAAAAAATTCAACCGTTTTCCTCGGGCCCCAGGGGGATTTAAAAATTGCCCATAGGACAAAGGAAATTGAAAATTTTTTCAAACAAATAAAATTACACATGAAACGGTTACAGAAAATTTCTGTTTCCTAATTTTAAGAACAAGTCTTTTTGGGAAACAAAACTGGGCCACCCCAAAGTGCAATACATATTTAAAATTTTAACAATGGAAAAGAAAAGGTGGGTTTTTGCCCCAAAAATTTCCCCAGAGTTACTAAAAAAATTTTTCTGTACCCAAAATTGAAATTTAAAACAAGGGGCTCTTTGAAAAAACCCCTGGGGTGCACTAAAGTGAAATAAAGCTTTTTAAAAATTTTATATGGATAAAAAAAGGTGGTTTTTTGCACCCAATGATTTCCCCCCAAGCAGTTACTAAAAAAATTTTCTGTTTTTAAAATTTAAGTAAAAGGGTTTGGGTTCCCAAAAACCAAAAACGGGGGCTAACCAAAAGGAAATACACCCCTATTTAAAAAGAAAACCGGGGATAAAAAAGGGGGTTTTCCTGCCAATGAAATACCCCAGCTTTTTAACTCAAATTTCGTACCCTTTAATTTAAGTAAAAGGTGGTTTTTGAAAAAGGGGACTGGGCTGCACTAAATTTTGAAATAAAAGCTTTTTAAAAAGTTAAAGGATAAAAAAGGGTTTTTTTGCCCCAAAATGAAAATACAAAAACAGTTACTACAAAACTTCTGTACCCCTAATGTAAAAAAAAGGGAGGGCTTTTTAAAAACAAAACTGGGGGCATAAATTTGAAAAAACCCTAATTAAAAAAGTTAAAAACCGGTTAAGAAAAGGTGGGTTTTTGCACAAATAAAATTTAACCAACTTTTGCTACAAAATTTCTAAATCCTAATTTAAATAGGGGTTTGGCTTTTTTGACCAAAAAAGGGGGCTGCACAAAAGTAAAATTACGGGCATTTAAAAGTTTTTCCGGATAAAAAAAGGGGGTTTTTTTTGAAACCATTGAAAAAAAACCCCCTTTACAAAAAAATTTCTGTTTCCTAAAAGTAAGTTGGGGGGGTCTTTTGAACAAAACTGGGCTGCACCAATTTTAAAAATTACGCTTTTTAAAAATTTTTAAAGGTTAAAAAAATTTGGGTTTTTGAAAACCAATGAAATTTTCCCGGCCCCTTTTACTAGAAAATTTCTGTACCAAAAATTTTTAAAGTAAAGGTGGTCTTTGAAAAAAATGGGTCAAAAAAATAAAAGGTAAAATTTTTCCCTCAGGGGGCGAGGTGTGCTGGCCAAAAAGGGGTTTTAAAAAAATCCCAAATTTCAATGCGGTTTTTCAAAGCGGGGCCCTGGGCTGCACAATATTTTACCCCCCCTTTTCCAAAGCCCAGCCTGTTGTCTGCCCCGTCTGCTTCTCTTAACGTTCTTTTTCTGTTTTTGGGGGGGGTTTTTTGGGGATCTAAAACACCAGTGTTTTCCCCTTTCCCAGCTTTATACTTTTTTAATGCTATCTGAAACGCAGCGTTTGAAAACCCAAAGGGAGTTCTAACCCCGTTTCCTGTTGTATTCATTTAAAAAAAACGGGGTTTTTTACAATTCAAAAAACCATTCTTTTTTTGGTTTGGGCTCAATTTTTTTGACAATTTTTAAAACCCGGGGTTTTAAAAAAAGCTTTGGGTTCCCCTGTTTTGGGGTGACTAAAAAAACCGTATTTTTCACCCCCAAAAAAAATTTCCTTTTTTTCCTTTTCCCAAATTCCCCAAAGGGGAAGGTTAATTCAATTTTTTCTCTTTTTGTGTAGCTTTGAAACCACCATTGTAACAGGGGGGTTTACAAACTCGTATTTTGTGGTTGCTTCCAATTTTTTTGGCCGCAATTTTAACACCCCGGGGTTTTAATTAAGCATTGTTTTTTTTTGGTTTGGGGTGATTTAAAAAAAACCGTCTTTCACCGCCAAAAAAAAAATTTTTCCCGTAGGCCAAAATTCCCCAAGCAAAGGGGGTTTTAATTTAAAATTTTTTTTCCCTTTGTTGTGTAGCGAAAAAAACCACCATTGAAAAACACCTACAAATTTGAAATTTTTTGTGGCGTTCCCAATTTTTTGGGTGAAATTTTACACCCCGGGGTTTAAATTTAAAGCGTTTTTTTTTCTGCGGTTGGGGGATAAAATAAAACCTCTTTCAACCCCCAAAAATAAATTTTTACGGTAGCCTAATTCACAAGGAAGGGTTAAATTTTAACTTTTTTCTTGTTGTTTTAGCGTAAAAAAACCCCAACCTTTTTGTAACACCCCAACAAAATAGAAATTTTGGGGTTAGCCCAATTGTTTGGTGCATTTACATCCAGGGGTTAATTAAGCGTTGTTTGTCTGCTGTGGTGATAAAATTAATACGTTTCACCGCCAAAAAAATACATTTTCCCTGTAGCCTAATTAAAAGCCGAAGGTTTATTACAATTTTTTCTCTTGTTGTGTCGTGTAGAAAACACGCATTGTATATGTAACCAAAGGCTCGTAGTTGTGGTTGCTCAAATGTTTGGCGCAATTTAATCCAGGGGTTAATTTTGCGTGTTTTTTGCTGTGTTGACTAAAATAAACGTCTTCACCGCCAAAAATTAAATTTTTACTGTAGCCTAATTTCACCAGCGAAGGTTAATTAAAAAATTTTCTCTTGTTGTTTTTTTTTGTGCGATAGTATAAACACGCCATTGTAAACATGCTACCAAAGCCTCGTAGTTTGTGGTTGCTAATTGTTTGGCGCAATTTACATCCATGGGTTAATTAAGCGTTGTTTTTTCTGCTGTGGTGACTAAAATTAAACCGTCTATTCACGCCAAAAATTATTTTTCCATGCAGGCTAATTCACAAGCCAGGTTAATTACAATTTTTTACTTGTTGTGTAGCGGTAGAAAAACACGCATTGTAAAACCACGCATACAAAGATGGTAGTTTTGGTTGCTCAATTCTTTTGCGCATTTACATCCAGGGGTTAATTAAAGCATTGTTCGGCAGTTGTACTCAGTAAAAGAAACTTTGTTTTTCACCACACAGAAGAAATTCTGTATCATAATTTTCTTATCCGAAGTGTTAATTCAAGCCTGTTTGTGCTTTTATATTCAGTAAAATACACCGAGTTTTTTAACGGCACATAAAAGTCAATTGTTCATGCCCATTTGTGGAGAGCAATTTATATCCAAGGGTGTCCCATGCTTCTTAATGGGTTCATTTGGAGTAAAATACAGGGTGTGTAATTTATCATATTACAGATTTCTTCATCAAAGCTGTGTCTGTACTTTTAGAAAACAAACTGTATGCCAGACAGAGAGGTGGAGGCTCTACAACCTACGAGTGGCTTAGGCACAAAACATTCCCTGGAGCAGGGCCCAGGTCACAGACTGCAAGGGGAAGTAGCTGCAGGGGTTCACTCGGTTAGGCCACAACTGCCGCTGTCATCTAGAGGAGTGTGCTAACTAGCAACCAAGGGTTCTTGATTGGTAAAATAGTCATCCACTTCATTCAAGATGGACATCTGACAAACCCCAGCCAAGTGTCGGTGGGAAGTCTGACATCAACCCTTGTTGCAGGCCGGGAGCGGGTCAGCGGGCCCTCAACCCGTAATGAACCGCTATGTCATATCAAGTTAAATAAGCCAGAGATCACTATGTGGTCTGGGTCAGCGACGCTATATTGTGACGATGAACCAATTTGTGGAGGCAGTCAGCTGCTACTTGGCGCGATGGAAATTTTAGGGCCAATTATCCCCTGCTTCTTGCAGTAGTCGGACAAAAGTATAGTGTGGAGTTGGCCATGGGAGGTTCATGTTGTGAGGGGTTCAGCCTCTGCTTACCATGACCGATTGCTGAGGACAGCAGGTGAGATGAAACACAAATAGATGATGTTGTAGCCGACCGCACTTGGGAGCGGATGAAGAAAGGGCTTCATCATCGTCAGGAGAAGTGGGCGTCAGCTTGCGTGTCAGGCAGCGGCGCAGCCTGCAATGGGTCGTGTGGCACGTGAGTCAGGCTGGGTAGCAGCAGTGTGAGTCGGGAAGCCAAGCGGCCACGGGGTAAAAACCCGCTTAGCAGGGTCAATGAAAAGTAGCGGCACATGGGGCTCAGCGAGGCATCGGCGGTAGTAGTCACTCAAAGTGCGCAGCGTTGGCGGTAAAATACGATTCTCGGCGGTGTGGAAGTTCTTTGATAAGACACCAGATGAGACGATTTTGGGTATTTGTTGAATCTGTGGGCAAAAAGGTGAAGCGTGGGGCCAGGGAGCTAAGCTGGGCACCACGGGCCTCTGCGTCAACACTGCAGCGTCCAATCCGGTTGCTGGAGAAAACGTGGATTTGAATGTGGTGGTCCATTCCTGCGCCACAGCCAAACAGCCAGCTGCAGCGCCCAGTGGCACGAATGCCATTGCAGCCAGTCTAGGCTCCCCAACCTCTGCAGATGGCAGCTGTTTCTCTTTGACAATCCTCTCCGGTCCAGATGCTCACTGCCTCCTCGCTATTCATGGCACCAGCAGTCGGTCAGCGAGGCGGATTGCAAAGAGACAACAAGTATGAGTCCAACCGTCACTAATGTGAAGCAGCTGGACCGTGCTCCTGTTCCAAGTTGTTGGATACTGCAGTCCCTCCCTTTCCAAATGGTGGGACTCTGCACCTTTCAGAGAATTAATGGCTTGTGCAGAGCCGAGAAATGGTGGAGTTCCAAGCCGTAAATTTCTTTTCCAAAAGGCAGTACCTGCACTTCATTAAATATGTAGAACAGAAGGTGGGGGCCAGGTCATTGAGCTTATCTGTTTGTTCCAAGATACACAGCATCGCGGAGTCTGGAGCTGTAACTACGGTCAGGGCAGGTACATGTCCTTTATGGTCACTGCGGTGACTGTGCTTCCTGCCCCCAAGGCACCACCAACAAAACTTGGACAGGAGGGACGCGCTTTCTCTCACGTTGTCAAACTGCGGCTCCTGCGCCAATGTCGCACTTCATTCCTCCTCCAACACCAACCATACTCAGCCTCCACAGCCTCCACAAAGTAATGCCTCCATCATACCACATGTGTTAGGGCACAGCGTGTCACGCAGTTACTACACCTGGCTTGCCCGGCGAAACAAATAGTCCCACACAGGGGTTGTAAATGCTCAGCGTCATTGCAGCAAGAAATACGATGTGTGGCTTTCTCCATGCCAACTGCAAAATCGGAACCATTTTTGGTGACGGACATAGGAGGGGAAAATGTGTGTCCGCGCTTGCACACGAGGAGGGATGGTCCTTGCGCCCTGCATGGCGACGTGTTCAATTCTGGTTGTGAATAAAGGTTACCTGAAAGTCTTCCTACCGATCTTCTGAAAATGGCATGAACTGTGCCTTGGCACTTCATCCATTCCTACAAAGCCAGGAATCACACATTCCTAGAGTTGCAAGCGGGCGCCCACACTATGATATGCGATGTTTCCACCGTGGAATTCCAGCCTGCACATGTTAGACCTACTGTATGGAACAGAGAAAGGCCATTAAAGATTTTTTTGATGTTCCAGGCGGACAGGAGTTACTCCCACTGTGTAACCTTTTGATGTCAGCCTGTGGCAGCTCATTGCATGGACCACCTGCGTTGTTGAGGGCCATTCGGAGGAGGCCCACGTTATTTGTCAGTCGCAGGACTACGGGATGTTTAACGCTCATTACACTGCTTCATGTACTGGGAAATATGCTGAAAAATCTGTCTTGGCAGGGGACTGGAGATGTGACGACTACAGCTCGCGGCCACATGAGTCGGTGGGGACTGCAAATGGACAAGGAGGAGGAGGTGGGAAATTGAGCAGAAGCATTGTCTGGTGAATGAGTGGATTTTTACCCAGGTGGACAAGAGAGGAGGAGCAGGAGCTGCTGGGGGGAGGTAGATGGAGACTGAGGATGGTCGTGCAGATGTCCCGAAAGCACCGTGGCAGTTATACAGTGAGTTGGAGGCAGGGGAGCCCTCGGAGTCACTTGTGCAGATGGCCCGCAGCTGCTGATTTTGCCTGGATTAGTGACAGCCGAATAGTCCCAGCATCCGGCAGAGGGGATGACATTGGTATACAACCCTATGGACCCTCGCTACCGGTTCCAAATTGGTGGCTTTTTCCCAGTATTGAGAGGGAGGACCAATACTCAAATTTCTATAGGTAAAATCCTTCCGTAGTCAGTTGGCCGCTGCCTATGTGCGGCATCGTCCTCCTTTTTGCCAGTCTGAGCGGGGGGGTTATTCAAGCGCTCACCGTACTATGACGTGGCTGCTGGGTGAAGGTGGGGGGGGTTCGGAGCAGTTACCAGCTCCATCAGCAGAATACCAAGTCTGGAGTCACTGATGAGCTGCTCTTCACACCGCCTAGTGAGGTGGGCTGGTCGCCTGCAGAAGCACGCAGAGAACATGGAGCAGACCCTGAACCAACAGGTGGTGGGCATACTTGGACAGACACTCTGCCACCCAAGTTTGAAGTTCCGCTGGACTATCGGGGCCAAACTGGATGTGTGCCGCAACTTAGCCGAGTTTGCAGTGGAGATGCTGTTTCTGCCCGGCCAGTTAGTGTGGCATCAGAGGGGTGTTCAGTGCGGGCGGGGGCCATCGTTACCCCCCAAAAAAAAAGGAGAACCGACTTGTCCTCGGGAAATGTGGGAACGACTGACATCTGTCAAGATGAATCAGTGAGTGGATCGGCCAGGTTTCCAACCTCACCAATGCCTTAGGCGTCAGGACATACATCAGCATGGACGCCTCACCCTAAATGTGAGAAATGAGTCTGGGTTCAAACTACCGGCCCTCAGCCATTATTTCTGATGCTGACCACCCGCCTGATGCCTCACATTGCTGACATTTCTCCATCTGTCACCACCATCTTTAACAGGGACTTGTTTGTCACCCACCTCCACACTCTGGTCTTTGGTGCCACTGTCTGACCTCATGCTGTTATGTGGCTGCTGACCGTGACCTCCACACTGTGTCATTGTGCCACTCTCTGACCTTATGATGCTGCTGCCGTACCTCCACTCTCTGTCATTGTGACACTATGGTGGCCTACTCCTGTTTTTTTTGCAACCTCCAGAATGTCATTGTGCCATCTGTCTGACCTCATGCTGCTGCTGCCGTGACCTCCAACTCTCTGTTCCATTGTGACACTATGTGGCCTACTTTCCTGTTTTTGCCACTCAAGAATGTGATTGTGCCACTTGTCTGACCTCATGTGCTGCTATGGGGCTGCTGCTGTGGCTGCTGCCTTGACCTAGACACTGTGTCTTTGTGCACTCTCTGGGCCTATTTCTGTTTTTTGCCACCCGCCAGAATGTCATTGTGCCATGTTGACTATGTTTGCTGCCGCCGTCACACTCACACTCTATGTCATTGTGCACTCTGTGGCCTACTCCTGTTTTTGCCACCTCCAGAATGTTCATTGTGCCACTGTCTGACCTCATGCTGCTGCGCGTGTCACTCCACTCTCTGTAATTTGCCACTCTGTGGCATTCTCCAGGTTTTTGCCACCGCAGATGTGATTGTACACATGTCTGTCTTATGCTGCTGCTGTGGTGCTGCGTGACCTAGACCACTGTGTCATTGTGCCACACTGGGCATATTCCTAGTTTTTATTCCACCTCAGAATTCATTGTGGCCTCTGTATGACCTCATGCTGCTGCCGCCGTCACTCCACTCTCTGTCATTGTGACACTCTGTTGGCATACTCCTGTTTTTGTCACCTCCAGATTGTATTGTGCCACTGTATGGACCTCATGTGATGCGTGGCTTGCTGCCGTGTCACTTGGGGACACTGGTGTCATTGTGTCTCTCTGTGGACTATTCTGTTTTGCCACCTCAGATTGGTCATTGTGACACCTGTCTGACCATCATGCTGCTGCTGCCGTCACCTCCATCTCTGTCATTGTGCCACTCTGTGGCCTAATCTCCTGTTTTTGCCATCTCCAGGATGTGATGTGCCAATGTCTGACCTCATGCTGCTGGCTGCCGTGTACCTTAACTCTCTCTGTAATTGGACCACTCTGTGGCCTACTCCAGTTCTTTGCCACCTCCAGAATGTGATGTTGTGCAATGTCTGACTCATCATGCTGCTGCTGTGGGCTGCTGCTGTTACCTAGGACACTCTGTCATTGTGCATCTCTGAGTTATTCCTGCTTTGTTCCACCTCCAGAATGTTAATTGTGCCCTGTCTGACCTAATGATGCTGCATGCCGTCAATCCACTTTCTGTCATTGTGCCACTCTGTGCATACTCCTGTTTTTGCCTCATCCAGAAGTGATTGTGCCACTGTCTGCCTCATTGTTGCTGCTGTGGATGCTGCTGTGACAAAAAAACACTGTGTCATTGTGCCACTATGTGGGCCTATTTCCATGTTTTTGCCACTCCAGAAATGTCATTTGCCACTGTCTGACCTCATGGCTGCTGCTTGCAGTGCCTCCACTCTCTGTCATTGTGCCCACTCTGTGGCTTACTCCAGTTTTTGCCACCTCAAGAATGTAACTTGTCGTCCTATGTATGACTCATTGGCTGCTGCATGTGGCTGCTGCGTTACCTAAAACAATGTGTCATTCGTGCCACTCTGTGGCTATTCCTGTTTTTTGGACCACCTCAGAATATTCATTGTGCAACTGTATGATCTGTTGCTGCTGGGATGCTGCCGTCACCTCCACACTCTGTTAGGATGTTGCCACTTGTGCCATAAGCTTGTTTTTTTCCTGATGTGCTGCCATGACTTTTCAGGTACATTCCCCCTTCAGTTTTTTGGTCAGTTTTGCCCTCATATGTGCCATGGAATTTTATTGTGACAAGCTTTTCTAAAAGCGGCGGCAGTCATGTGGTGTCATACGAAAAACAACATTGTATTGAAGGACCAAACCAAGCTCACTCTGCAATATTTTAAGCTGGCAAAATGTTACTACAGCATACCCGCAGGCTCTGTGCAGCCTGGAAATAGCTGTTTGTTAAACAGTAATTCGGAACGAAGAATTTTTTGTCGGGAAATTCGGCAAAGTGAGCGAAAACGTATTTTGAGAAATTCGACTCAATTTCTCTAATTTTTTAACAAACTGATTTGGGGGTTATTTACCATTCTTTTATAAGGCATTGTACTATTTAAAGTGCTCTTTTAATGCCTAGAAGAATGTCCCAGAGAAGCCCACATAGTTTGACGCAAGATAATTGTGCCCATTGGAATGCCATATAGCGCCAACCAGATTGCCCATAACACTTATAATGCACACAGTGCCATATAAACTATGCCACGTAAAGTCCTTTCATGATGCCCTCTACAATAATAGCATTCACATAGTGCTAGTGTCAAACTATTTGTGTTATTTATTATTATTATTATTTATTTTATAGCGGCATTAATTCCATGGCGCTGTACATTCAGGGGGTTACATACATAACATAAGTCAAACATTTACAATAGTGACAATCTCTGAACTAACATCAACTCAGGTACAGAGGGAGAGAGGGCCCTGGCCCGCGAAGGCATACCAATCTTCAAGGGAAGGGGGAAAGGACCGGAAAGGTAGGGGCAGACTTGTTAGTGGGGGAAGTGACAAGTGGTGTTTTTATAGGTCTTAGGGCAATCCTGAAGTGGTGGGTTTTCAGATTGCTTTGAAGCTGGTGAAGTTGGGGGAGAGTATGAGGTGTGGGGGCAGCACAGTTCCAGCAGTATGGGGGAGCACGAGAGAAAATTCTGGAGAACGGTTGTGTGGGGAGGTGACAAAGAGGATAGTGGAGATGAAGGTCCTGAGGAGGAGCGGAGGTTTGGTGAGGGTGAGTATCTGGAGATTAGAGGCAGAGATGTATGGGAGGGGAGAGGTTATGGAGAAGCCTTGTTAGGTCAGGGTCAGTAACTTGAAATTAATGCGTGGGCAATGGGAAGCTGTGTATGGATTGGCAGAGGGGAGGGCAGAGGAGTAGCGAGGCAGTGAGGTGGGACAAGACGGGCAGCCCAGGGTTGGAATTGATTGGAGGGGAGCCCGAGAGTGCTATCTGGTGGCACAGAGAAGGATGTTGCTGTAGTCCGTGGAGGGAGATGACAAAGGGCATGGACCAGATTTTTTGTAGTGACTGGAGTTTAGGAATGAGCGGATGAGTAGTGATGTTTTTCAGGTGGAAGCGGCAGGTTAGTGGGGGTTTTTGGGATTGGGGGGTTTTAAAAGGACAAGGCGAGTCAGTGTTACCCCAAAGGAGCGATTTGCGGAAAAGGGTGAGATGTAGACCCCTTGACTATAAAGACATAGGTGGGGGGGAGTAGTGGGACTGGAAGAAAATGAATTGTTTTCTCAAAATTAATTTTTAGAAGAGGGGAGGGAAAAAGGGGGAAAGGGGATGATGGGCAGTCTGGGACGGGAGAGTGAGGTAATATCAGCCCGAGATGTGGGTTGGGGGTGTCATCCATTCAGGGGGGTACGGAACTAGTATGCTATGACGCCCCAGACCAAGATGTAGAAAGGAAGGGGGTTGGCCCAGGAAAAATGCCCCCTGGGACCCCAAACAGAAGAGGGCATGGGAGGAGGTGGGGGAAAAGTGAGAACACGAAATGTCCAATCGTAGGAAGAAGAATCCAAGAAGGGCAGTCCGTGATGCTGAGGGGGGAGAGTTTTTAGAGGATGAGAGGTGGGACAGTGTAAAAGGGCAAGACAGGCAAAGGAGAAGATAGAGTAGTAGGGGGCTTTTGGGGTTAAATATCATTAGTGACTTTTTTTAGGGATTTTTGTAGAGTGATGGGATCAAAAACCAATTAGGGGGTCAAAAAGATTGGAGGAAAATGGGAGGACATTTTTGAAGGTAAATGTTTTCCAGGGTTTTGAAAAAAATGGAAGCATGAGATGTGGCGATAGTTGGACAGAAGGGGGGTCAAGAAAAGGTTTCTTCAAAGGGTTTTTGGGGGGCATCTTAAAGGGTAAAGGGGATGATCCCAGAGGTTAGGATAGGTTGAAGAGATGGGTGAGAGCGGGGGATTAACGGGGCTGAGGTCTGGATGGTGGGATGGGGGGGGATCAAGTTACAGGTAGGAGGTTTGGGTTTGGAGGAAAAAGCATGTCAGTTGAGGGGAAGAAGTTAGGGGGGGTTCAAGGGGTGGGGTGAGAATGTGTGGGTAAGCGGCTGGCGGTGGGGTGTGCCGCATGGGGGGGTGGGGGGGACAGTGGGTGATGCTTTCTTGATTAGGTTGGGCTTGTTTAAAATGGGGGCAAAGTCACCGCTGAAAGGAGGGGGGGGAGGAGGGGTTAGATGCAACCCAAGATAAAAGAGCTGCTCAAAAAAGGTCCCCCAAAAAACTGTTTAAGCTGTGAATTTCCCTATAACTCCCCGGGTTAATAGGGCCCCCAAAATTAAAT
This sequence comes from Phyllomedusa bahiana, assembly GCA_025379985.1. Lineage (NCBI taxonomy): Eukaryota > Metazoa > Chordata > Amphibia > Anura > Hylidae > Phyllomedusa > Phyllomedusa bahiana. Next base: position 43,922 of record JAODAL010026446.1, on the reverse strand, counting down.
GGTTGTAGGGTTTTTACTTTCACCATATAAAATATTTTTGGTTATATTTTTTGCCCATAGAAAAATATAAAAACCTGATTGGATATATTAAACTATTTTAAGGCTTGTACTATTTAGGTGCTCTTTCAATGCCCAGAGTAAGTCCCCCGAAAAACCACATGTTTGACACAAGATAATTGTGCCCATTGGAATGCCGTATAGCGCCAACCAGATTGCCCATAACACTTATAATGCACACAGTGCCATATAAACTATGCCACGTAAAGTCCTTTTTATGATGCCCTTACAATAATAGCATTCACATAGTGCTTGAAAATATTTGTGTTAGTTTTGCATACCCATATATAAAAGAGCTACCAAAAATTTCCCCCTAAAAATAACTGTTTAAGCGGGAATTCCCTAAACTCCCCAAAGATTAATAGTGCTCCCAAAATTATTATAACAAGACCCTGAAACTAATTGTGTCTGCAGGCAGAGTACTTTACCAGTGACCCAAAAACTAGAAACTCAATTACTTCCCTTTAACCCCCAACACTGTGCTGGGTTTGCAGACTACAGTTTAAAGAGATTTTGCGGGCAGGACATCCGGGGGTGAATAAAATATAAAACCCGACCTGCACTGGAGACCTGCCTTCTTGTAGGCCGCAAACTTAATGGACTGTACCTATGGGGGTAAAGCGGGTAAGATAATACCCCCCAATGTCCCTATTTTGGGGGGACAGTCCTTTTTTAACCCTTGTCCCCTCTATAAATGTCCCTCTTTTTTTTGGGGGAAATAGATTTGTGTAAATAAACAAAAACTTGCTTTAAAAAGACTGTTTGTTTCCAGCTGTACAGTATATTACATAACAATTTACTTAATATTTCATCATTGGATACAATGCAATCCTGAAAAAGTCTCTCTTTTTGGCTATCTAAAAAGTTGGCATGTATGTATTTGAGCGTGGTTAGAGGCCTGATGTGTCCCTCTTTGCAATCTCTAAAAGTTGGGGAATAAAAGTTGGTGCCTACCCTTATGAGTTTTATTTTTAAACTATCCTGAGGATTCTGAACAACTCCGTGGTTTTAATGGAAGCTTAAACAATATAATGGAAGCTTAACTAAGCATGTGAACATTGCCTACATCAATATAATCAGTTATTATTCCCCCATAATCATTTATAAAACATTTGGGTGTCATGCCCCCCGTTAGGCGGGGTGAACAAAGCCCAAAAGAAACAGTTTCAAATCAAGTTTTATAGGAACAAATGTGACTTTCTATAAAGTATTATCAACAATATTTGGTGACTTCTTTAACAAAATAGTATTTTTAGAAGTTTCATTGCAGGACACTTAAAGGGGTGTTCCAAAATGCAATAATGTGAATTAGTTATTCAGGGATGATATACAATGGAAAAAAAAAACAAACTTTAAATCCTTAGAACCAGCTTGTTCCAGCCTCGCCACTGCTTCTGGTGCTCCCGACCAATGATGGAACATTCATTGTTTCTAGGATATACGGCACGTAACTGGTGAGGTCTGTGTTTTGCAGCAGAATCACGTGAGCCTATGTGACGTGATAGTTTTTTGAGAAAACAATTTAAAAAAGTTTTTTGTTTTTTTTTCTATTTTCTATCATTCTTGAGTACTACTGAATTTTGGAACACCCCCTTAAAGGGGTTTTGCCATGATGTAATGTTGACTGGGGTCCCCAAAAAGAGATTTAAATCCTTTTTTAAAAATATTATTACAAAAATTCGTTAAAAAGCTACAGGCTCCTTTCCTGCCCTTGGTTACTTCAAAGCTTTATTAGTACGACCCGACAAGAGCTGCTGCCGGGCTTTACAAGAAACTTCTTAACTGAGGGGAGACGCAGAATTTTAAAAAACACCGGGTAAAATATGTTTTTTTTGTATCAAATAAACTATTTTAGTGGATTTAATCCCTCTTTTCGATGAAGAGAACTGAAAAAGCTTCAAGCTGCTGTGGAGAAAAGCGTTTTCTTTTTTAACAGAAACCACAATTGATTTGATATGTGAGTAACATTTCCCCCGATCCCTTTTGCACTCTGGCTCTCCTGTGTTGTCTCCCTCGCTTTCCCTGCTTTTTTACTTTTTCATTTAAGGGGGGATTTCCCTTTCAAGTTGGCAATTTTTAAGATAGCCATCACTTTATGATCGATTTTGGTTTGACATCGGGGATGCAGTCCACCCTTGAAAATGATTCTCTGCCCCAGCGGCCAATGTCTGTTCACGGAACTGCTGCCCTCCTTCCCATTAGAAAACACAAAAATGTATCCACAGTACTCTACAAATGCTAAATGGCAGTCATGCAATGAATATATGAACTATTTCAAAAGGAATTTCTACTACTTCTTAGATTCATGAAAATTTGAGGTTTTTCATCAAAACTCTGAGGTCTCATCCACTAACAACAAGGTGAACTCAGTTGAGATGGGGACCTACACTATAACATTCTCACGGGTCTTGGTGCCTCTCAGACCTCCATACTTTCAGGGTATAACGGTCCCAGCTACACTCTGCACTGATTAAAAACAGTCGATATGGATGGGTGGAGTGCAAAATGGAGGCAACCACTTCCACATGCAAACAGTCCAAAAAGCAAAAAATTATCAGCACCTCCAAAATAATTTTAAAGAAATATTTTGAATGTCTCTTAGCGCTTGTAGATTGCTGCTAATACATTTTGGTTTTTGTGTTGTTTACAGCCATATAAGCATGCACCTACATAATTTTCTTTAAAATTGTTTTGGATGTGCTGAACATTTTACTAGTACTGTGCTGAAATTCCCCTGCCCAGTGAAGGGGCTGAAAACTCTAAAACAATGATGTGACCCTTTCATCCCCATTATTGCTGGGGTTGTAGAAGTTATATCCTCATCCATTATAAAATATAGCATAGTTTAGTGATATAATAAAATGAAAATACCCCTGGAAGTGACAGCAAATCTTTATTACCGAGTTTTTTTAAATAACGTTCAGTAAATAATTGCTAAGTGCTGTTTTTCCTAGCTCTTTGTTACCATACATGTTTGTTGTATGCTTTGCTAAATAAAGATTAATTTATTTCAGAACTGGGCTTTTTTATGATAAGTGAGGTGGATTGATCTCCTCCACATAAAAATTATCGTCTACAGAAATAGACAGCTGGGCTTGGCTGGCAGCCAGCTCCCAACTCCCAGTGCATTTGGTTGAAGTGCACCAGTGGCTGCCTCACTTAAATTTGTGTCATTTCTAAAGAGGCCACTTTTAAGGTGTGATAAGTGCATTTCCATCAGAAAATAAGGATTTATGTGTAGTTTTGCATTTTTCAGCATTGTTAGAATTCCTCTTATGGAGCTAAAGTAAGTAACAATGGACATTTTAAAAGCAATTTTCAAACTGCCAGTGATTTTCTAGGGTTTTTAGTTGTCATTCTCTTGAATACTAAAAATGTCATAACATTTAAGGGGCTATGAATTCCACTATTTACATGTCCCATGGTTCACCAAACTCAGTTGACACTACGTATTCAAAATTAAAGAAGGCAAAGTAGAGAAATGAGAAATACATCTCCTTCATGTTTATTCTTCCTGCATTTTTAATGCCTACAAGGTGATAAATGCAAGATGTTTGCAACCAGTTAACCATCTGGGAATGAGTCTGGCACTTCTTCTTCCAAGCTGTAATTTTGCAAATCATATGTTTAGTGATGATGAGAAATAGATGATACTGTAAGCTTTAGTTAAATATGTATTGTGTCCTCTTTTGTATCATGTACAAACATTTGAAGCAGAGTTGACAATAGACAAAATATGTAACTTGGCTGTATCACTTTTTCCTTAGTCATGCCATTCTTCATAATGGCTCATTGAGCAATTTAAAACATAGATGAACATATAAAAATATGCAAAACTTGCAATTTATAAATGATTTGGTACATTCCTGCAGTAAAATCTCATTAAAATGATTTCTTAAAGAGGTTTTCCAGAGTTTTCTCCTTTTAGGATAAATCACTGTATGATCAATAGGGTCCGAAACCTTGGAACCGGTTCCAGTCGGCAGAATGGTAGAGCTTCTGCACTTTTTTACAGCAATTGGCAAAGCAAACGCCGTACAAATGTGGCTTGTCCTGGCACATGCATGGGACAAACTATATTGATTGATGATTAAGTGCAGTTGCACTTCTATGGATGTTGATGTTCCAGGAAATGAAGTGACGCACTAAGGTCCCTACAATAAGGGTTTTATGGATTGTATCATCAAGCATGTACTGTATAAATATCATATCCACTTACCATTTATTTATCCATCAAATAATATGAGTAGAGATGGGCGAATTTCTCAAAAATTCGATTCACCGACTTCGCAGAATTTTCCAACAAAATTAGTTTTGGACGAATCGCGTTAAAAGCAACTATTTCCAGGCTGCACGGAGCCTGTAGGGTGCTGTAGAACATTGTGCCATGCTTAAATATGCAGAGGGAGCTTGGTTTTGGGCTTCATACATTTGTGTTTTATGACACGCACATGACTGCCGCCGCTTTTTGAACTCTTCCTCTAAAAATTCCCGGGGGCATTTAAAGGGGGCAAAACTGACCAAAAAACAAAAAGCGGGAATGTACCCTCAAAAAGCAGGGCAGTGCCACTGGAAAAAAAAAAGCTTGGGCTAAGGCAAACATCAGTGACGAGTGTGGAGGTGACTGTACAGCCACGCAGATAGGTCAGACATGGAAACTGAATTCTGGGGGTGGCAAAAACAGAGGGGCCACAAGTGGCATAATAAACAGCGTAGGGCACAAAGCACCACACGCAGCATGAGGTCAAACAGTGGCAAATCAACGGTGGGAGATGGCGTCATAAACACGGGCCATGATCAGAGAGGGGGGGGCAAAAAAATGCATTCGGGGAGGGGCAAAAACGAGTGGGGCCACGAGACTGGCCCCAAATGACAGAGTGTGGGAGGGACGGCCGGGACAACAGCAGCAGCATGGGGTCAGACGTGCACAATGAATGGGTAAAACAGGCAAACACCCCAAAGCAGCACAAGGTCAGACAGTGCACAATGACACGTGGGGAGCTGACGTATCAACAGCCATCAAAAGGTGAGAGTGGCACAATGACATTCTGGAGGTGGCAAAAAAATGAATAGGCCACAAAGTGGCACATAACAAGTGGGAGGCCCGGGAAAGCAGCACAAGCAGCAGCATTTGTCAGACGTGGACAATACTTCTAGGGGGCACCAAACGGAAGGACGGGTTTGGAAAAACAATGACAGGTGTGAGGTCACGGCGAGCCACCACAGCTGAGGTCAGACAGTGGCACGATGACATTCGGAGGTGCAAAAACAGGATAGGCCACAGAGTGGCACAATGACAAGAGTGAGGTGACTGCAGCTGCAGCATGGGGTAGAGAGGGCACAAGACACATGTGGATGTCACGGAACCCAACATTACGCGCAGAGTTCAAGAGTGACCAATGACAGTTTTTGAGGTTCAAACCAGCCCCGGGAAAAGATGGCGGGGCAGAGGGAGAAACTGTCAGCAATGTCGCATCAGACGGTCAGCTCAAAAGGGCGAGCAGGTATTTAAAATCCGACCATTCTAAAATTTTTCGTGAGGCGTCAGGGTGATGAATTTCTGACCCCAAAGGCATTTTGGGGTTTTGTGGGAAATTTCCGGGAACCGATCGACGCTTGATTCACTTGACAAAGGGTCAGAAAAACCACTTTCCCCCCTGGACAAGGGGTTTTTCCCCCGGGGGTTAATGAGGGCCCCCCCGAAATGAGCACCCTCTTGTTTCCCAAACATTACTGCCGGGGCAGGACAGAATTTTCCACTGCAAACTCGGCAAGTTGGGGGCCAAAACTTCCAGTTTGGCTGCCCAGAAAGTCCAGGGGATCTTCTAACGGGGGTTGGAAAGAGTGCATCGGGACCGGGTAAATGAGGGCAAAGAAAAAACAGCCCCCTTCTGCGAGGTGGTGGCCATAAAGGGCTGAAAAGGGGAAAAATTCCCTTTTTGCCACTGGGCACTGCTGCGGGCGGCGGGAAAGGCCCAAACCCAATCTGAGCCAGGGTTTTCTCCCAGGCCACCGGTGGTGACGGGGCATGTTTTTACGAAAGGGGGGTGATGCCAACATTAGTTTCCCTGGCCCCCCGCTTCACTTTCTCCCCACGGGTTCTACTTATCCCCTATTCGGTTTCCCGGGGGTTGTTTTAAGCAAAGAACTGCCACACCCCCCAAGTAGCTGCTAACTTTCCTCCTCATCCTCGCGGGTATAGTGGCACTGAGCCAACCAATAGTAAAATCTTTGGCTGGGGGAAACCCGGGGAAAGGGCAGAGGGGGGGTTCGGGAACAGGTGGGGCCCCAACCCGCCCCTGGGCTTTACCAACAAGGGTTGTGCCCGGGACTTTCCCCAAATGACCCCTTAGTGGGGCTGGGGGGTGACCTGCTTTGTTGAGGGCAGGGCCGTGGGGGAAAAACGTTAGCTCCCTGGCCACTTTTTCACTTTCTGCCCACAGTTTTCTGCATATCCCCTTTTTTTCGGCTCCCCCCGGTGCCTTAGCAAAGAACTGCCAAAACCGCCGAGTAGCTGTTTAAAAACCGGGCCAAACGCCCCCACTGAGTGACAAAAAAAACCGCCCCCTGCCCCCTGACCCCCTGTGCCGCTACTTTTTTGGGGCCCTTCGAAGGGGTTTTCTACCCCGGGGCCGTTTTGGCTCCTAAATCACACTCCCTGCTACCCCCCTGACTCAGGGCCACACAACCCAAATGGGGCTGCGCCGTTTGCCTGACGCGCAAGTGACGCCCTTTTCCCCAAACACGATGATAAACCCCTTGGGTTTTAAACCCGGCCCCCAATGGGTGGCTACATCATCATCTATTTGTTTTTCATCTAAACTGCTGCCCTCATCCCCGGGCTTGGCAGCAGGGGCTGACCCCTAAAAACTTTGACCTCCCTTTCCCCACTCTCCACATCTATATTTTGCCGCCCTACTGCAAGAAGGGGGGGTATTGGCCCCATTTCTTCGCTCCCAAAGTAGCTGCAAAGCCCCCTCCCTTTCCCTCGCTTTTATAGTGGCACTGAGCCCAGACCACTTTATTAAATCTTGGCTGGGGAAAAACCGGTTGGGACAGAGGGGGTTTGGGGACAGGGGGGGCCGCGGGACCCGCCCCGGGGCCCTCCCAAACAAAGGGGTTTGTGTCTGCGTTCCCCCCGGGACTTTTGGGGGGGGGGTTGTAAATTGTATAGGGGGAGGAATGGTTAAACCTGGGTAAAAACCAATCAAAACCTTTGGGGTTGCTGAACCCACACACGGCTGCTAGAGAAAACCCGGCAGTTTGGCCTCACCGAGTGACCCTGCTGGGGTTTTTCCCCTTTGGGCTGTGCTGCGACCTGTGCTGCTCCAGGAATGTTTGTGCCACTGCCACTCGCAGGTGAATAGCCTGCCACCTCTCTGTCTGACATACAGTTTGTTCTAAAATTTACAGATTCTGTTTAATGAAGATATCTGTATATGATAAATACACACCCTGTATTTGACTCCAAATGAACCCACTAATAAGCTTGGGTAACCCTTGGATATAAATTGTGCTCCACAAATAGCCAGGAAAAATTTACTTGTATGTGCCGTATAAAAACACTATGTATTTTACTGAATATAAAAGCACAAACAGGCTTAATTTACCTTCGGATATGAATTATGCTACAGCCAAATTTTCTTCTTTGGCGGTGAAAAACAACGTTTCTTTTACTGAATACAACTGCAGAAAAATACTTAGTTAAACCCTTGGTTTAAATTTTTGGCAAAAAAATGCTGCCAACAATTACCATTTTTGTGGTGTTAAAGGTGTTTTTTTAGGGGAACCAACAACAAAAAAACTGAATTAACCTTCAAAATTGAATTATGCACAGCAAAAATTTTTCTTTGGGGGTGAAAAAAACTTTTTTTTAAATAAAAACCAGAAAATACTTAGTTAAACCCCCTTGGGGTAAATTGCACAAAAGAAATGTGCGCCAAAAATTTACCCCTTTTTAGCGTGTTAAACAGGTTATTTTAAGGAACACAACAACAGAAAACTCTAATTTAAACCTTTTTATATGAATTAGCACAGGCAAAATTTTTCTTTGATGGTAAAAAAAAATGTTTCTTTTACTGAATACAACTGCAGAAAAATACTTAGATAACCCTTGGATGTAAATTGCGCAAAAGAAATGCGCTGTCAACAATTACCAATTACAATTACAAGTTACAATTACTTTGTAGCGTGTTAAAACGGTGTGTATTTTACGGAACACAACAACAGAAAAACTTGTAATTAACCTTCAGATATGAATTATGCTACAGGCAAAATTTCATCTTTGACGGTGAAAAAGAACGTTTCTTTTAGTGACCACAAAAGCAGAACAACGCTTAATTAACCCCTGGATCTAAATTGCGCAAAAGAAATGAGCAACCAAAAATTAGGGGGTTTTGGATTGAAAAAACGCTTTTCTTTAACTGTTACAACGCAAAGGTTTAGATAACCCTTGGATATTCAATGTGCCAAAAGGGGCAGATACATTAAAATGTATATGCAGCTGAATTGGACCACAGGGACTTCAGTTAAAATTTACCCCACAAAATCAATTAGAAGTAAGAGAACAGCCCTCGAGACAAGCTTCCCCCCCCCAAAAAAAATCGCTGTAAAAAATGATTTTCTTAGTATGAGAATCATAAGCAGCAGCGGCAGCCCCTTCCCTTACACACAGTGAGAGGGGTGTGGCTGCCAGCGTCGGCCCGGATTATATATGCGGTACGAAAACGAATCCCGCCGGGTCTCTGATTGGCTTCATCCTGCACAAGGGCAAAAAGGCTACCCCTTTCTTCCCTCCCAGATTCTTTGCCCCTTTAAACGCCAGTGTTGCAGTCATTTTAATTTCACAAAAACACACTCTTCCTGAATCCCCCCAAAAACTTCGACTTCTTTCAGAGTCGAATTTTTTCCGAAATTCTAAACAATTCCACTTTGTTAGAATTAATTCGCCCATTTAAATACAGCCAACAAAACCACCTGCTCTCTTTGCCATGAGTGGTTCTTGATTTTTAAAAACCCGGGACCTCACACCCTGAGGCTTTCCAAAACTTTTTTTAGGAAAGAATGCTGTGCTTAGGGGTTTTTTTTTCCATTATTTCTGGGTCACAGGACAAATAAAAACATCCAAATTTTTAAATTTCCGAAAAATACGCCAAACTGTTTACAAAAGGGTTAAGGATAACCAAGTCAATGTTTTTGGGGTGGGCCATCACAAAGCCCTGATCTCAATCATATCAAAAATTTATGGGCAAAGTAAAATGCAGGGGCAAGCAAGGGACTACAAACAAGGCCATTACATCAGTTTTGGTCAGGGGGGGTGGGCCCAAAAATTCCTACCAACTATTGTCAAAAATTTTGGGAAAGGGTATCCAAAATTTTGGGCCCCAAATCATACAGTTAAGGGGAATCTAGCAAATATTAATGAAATGTAAACTTTGCAGAAAAAAATAAAAAAATCCTTAAGAATTCTCTCATTTTCTGGTATTGGCATAAAAAATAATTGTGGAAAACCTAATCAACCTAAAACAGGGAAGGGTTATTTTTGATTTTAAAGAAGTGAAAAAACATGCATATGTGTCTTTTTATATAGTGTATGTAAACTTCTGGTTTTAACTGTATATACAGGTGCTTATATTATATATAGAGATGAGCGAATTTCTCAAAAATTCGATTTGGCCGATTCGCCAAATTTTTCCCAAAAAATGGCTTCGACCCGAATTTATATGCGGAACCGTTTAAAAACCCGCTTTTTCCTGGGGCGAGAGCCTTATGGTTTGTAGAACATTTTCCAGCAGAAAAACATAGGGGGCTGGTTTGGTATTGAAACAATGCTGTAATTTAGTATGACACGCAGATCACAGGCATTGCTCTTAGAATCGCTTCACATTTCACTTATCTGGGCAGTTACGGGGTCAAAACTGACCAAGTAACTGAAGTGGGAATGCAGCCTGAGAGGGTAATGTCAGCACCAGCTAGAAAGAACCGTGCAGAGGGCCAAGATCCCACTATAGCATCAAAGAGCACACTCCTTTTACACCATCATTCGATAATTCCACAGATTATGACAGAACCTGTTCTGCTAAACACTGATACATGTAGAGCCCCCCCCCTGAAAGAATGGAGATGGTGTCAGCAGTAATTTTGCTAAATAACTTATTTGTCTAAAAAAAAAACTTTAAAATACAGCTTGTGTTGTTGTCATACACACCCATCTCCATTACAAGCAGGTTATTATTGTGGGATATTGTTCTCTGTGCCAAAGAGTAACTTTTTTCACTTTTATAAAGTGAAACTCCTTTGAAATACAGCTTGTGTATTTGTCATATACACACATCTACATTAAACAGAGTTTGTTTTATTGTAAATTTTTGACCAAACAATCAGACACAGAGATGGCAGGCCCTTCACATGGGAGGGGCAGTGGCACAAATGTTACTGGAGCAGGCACAGGTTGCAGAACAGTAAGGGGACATCGCAGCAGGGGTCACTCGGTGAGGCCAGAGCTACTGGTGTCATCTAGTGGCCGTGTGTTGACCACAAAGCCAATGGTTCTTGAATGGTTGACTAGGTCCTCCACTTTCTCCCAGATGATATCTGACAACCCCAGTCAAGAGTCGGTGGATTTGTCAGACACAACCATTAGTTGGCATGGTCTGGGAGCAGGTCAGGGGCCCTCGTCTGTCCTCAACCTGCCTCTGTCCCATTCGGTTTCCACAGACAGAGAACTACTATGTGCTGTGGGCCCTGCGCCACTATACAGCGAGGACAAACTATTTGAGTACAGTGGGCATCAAAGAGGTGGAGCAGACATCCGCTGCTTCTTGCAGTAGGCGGGCAAGTAGTTATGAGGAGAGTGGCACGGGAGGTTTTGTTGTGAGCGGTCAGGCTCTGTACACCGAGACCATTGAGGAGGACAGCAGTGATGGCCAAACACTAATAGATGACAATGTAGCTGATCACACTTGGGAGCCGGTGACGCAAGGGCTTCATCATCATTGTCGGGAGAAAAGGGCTGCAGCTTGCACATCAGGCAAGTAGGTAGTGTGGCCAGGAGTGGCAGCAGTCCGAGGTGAGGAGCCAATAGGGTATACCACCCGCTTCGCAGGTCCCTTCTGGCCCATAAAGCAGTGGGGGGGGGGCACACCGCGGTAGCAGTCCGTACGTGTGGAGAGCTGGTGGCAAAAGCACCGATTTGGTGGTGGGGCAGTTTTTCCAATACACCGGATGAGGTGAACATGCGTACATGTAGAATCTGTTGGCAGAAAGTGAAGCATGGCCAGGGACCTAATGTTGGCACCATCGCCGTGCGTCAACATATCCAGCGTCACCATCCAGTGGCCTGGGAGAAATGTGTCTCAGATGTGGTGGTCCATCCTGCCGCAGAAACAGCATCAGACCCAAGTGACATGCATCTCATTTTAGGCAATCAAAGCTCCACCACCTCTGCTGAAGGGAGCTGTCTGTTTTTCCTATCATCCACCGGTCCACATACTCCTGCGCCTCACCACAGTCATTCACCAAGACGATTGCCAAGAAACAGCAGTATGTGGCTAGCCATCCTGAGGTGCAGAAGCTGACCGTGCTCCTGTCCAAGTTGGTGGTACTGCAGTCCCTCCCTTTTCAAGTGGTGGACTCTGCACCGTTCAGAGAACTGATGGCTTGTGCCAAGCCGAAGAGGAGAATCCCAAGCTGTCATTTCTTCAGCAAAAAAGGTAGTACCAGCCCTACACAAATATGTAAAAGAGAAGGTGGGCCAGTCCTTGAGCCAGTCTGTGTCTTTCAAAGTGCATGGCAGTGCAGATGTGTGGAGCTGTAACTACGGTCAGGGACAGTACATGTCCTTTATGGCCCACTGGGTAAATGTGCTTCCTGCCCAGCCACACCACCAACTTGGACAGGAGACGCCGCTTTTTCCTCCATGTTGTGAAACTGCTGATTCTGCGCCAATGTTTGCCTCCTCCTCCACCACCTGAGCCTCCACTGCAGCGACAAGTCTAAGTGATTCTCCAGCATATCACATGTGCAGAGCATGACGATGTCATGCAGCTCTACACCTGGTTTGCCTGGGCGAATGAAGTCACACAGGGGAGAAACTGCTCCGCGTCATGAAAGACGGAACCATGGTGACAGACAATGGAAAGAACATGATGTCTGTGCTGCGATGAAGAGAGCCAAGCCATGCGCCCTGCATGGCGCACGTGTTTAATCTGGTTGTCAAACGGTTCCTCACGTATTCCACCCATATGAAAGAGATTCTAAAAATGGCCAGGAAACTTTGCATGCACTTCAGCCATTCCTACACCACCATGCACACCCTCTTTGAGCTGAACAGAACAGAGAAACTATGAACAGAGCAAAACAGAGAGAAATCTATGAACACCCATGAACAGAGAAAGACCATTAATGATTTCTTGACGATCCAAGTGGACAGGAATACTCCACTGTGTAATTTTGATGTCAACCAGTGGCAGCTCATGCGTGACACCTGTGATTTGCCCTGGCTCTTTGAGGAGGCCACGTTATTTGTCAGTCGCCAGGACTACGGGATGAACAACATAATTTCACTGCTTCATGTCCTGGAATAGATGCTGAAAAATCTGTCTGTTCAGAGGACTGGAGATGTGGCTGGAGACTACATCTCACGGCCACATGAGTCCGGTGGGGGGCAATGGGTAGCCAGTGAAGGGATTGGCAGAGGGGAGAGGCAGAAGAGTAACGAGGAGAGAAGGGAATCAGACGGGCAGCAGAGGTAAGGATGGATTGGAGGGGAGCGAGGGTGCAGGATAGGAGGCCAAAGAGAAGGATGTTGCAATAGTTTAGGCGTGAGATGATGAGGGCATAGACAAGCATTTTTGTACTTTCAAAGTAAAGGAATGAGCGGATTCGGGAGATATTTTTCAGGTGGGGGCAAGGGTAAGGGTTTGCATGTACAGTTTGAAAGGTCAGATTGGAGTCAAAGGTTATCTCAAGGCAGCGGACTTGCGGAGACGGTGAGAGAGTGCAGCCATTGACAGTGATAGAGAGATCTATCCGCGCCATCCTCCATCCTCTTGCAGGTCTGACCGGGGTATTCCTCTGCGCTTATGTACCACTGCCACGGCTGCTGTTGGGGGGGGGGGGTTGTAGGAGCAGTACCAGCTCCATCAGCAGCAACATGAGTCTGGAGTCGTTGATGAGCAGCTTTCTTTACCCACCTAGTGAGGAAGGTACTCACCAGCAGCAGCAGACCCTGAATTCTTGTGGCTACCTGCCTCATCTACTATTCTGATGCTGCCACCCATCTGATGCCACACATCTGCAGCCAGCTGCTCCTTCTACCACCCACCATCTTTACCAGGGACTGGAATTGCCACCCACCTCCCCACTCTTCACTGGGCCATTATGTAGCCTTCTGATGCTGCTGCCACCTCACCACTCAGGTCTTCTCATGCTGCTGCTGCTGCTGTCACCTTCATGCTATGTTACCATGACACTCTCTGGCTTGATGCCGCTGCCGCCACCTCAAAATTATGTCATTGTGCCACTCTCCGGCCTGATGCTGCTGCTACTGTTGCTGTCACCACCTCCACACTGTGTAATTGTGCATATCTGTGGCCTACTCATGCTGCTGCCCCCTCCACAACCTGTCATTGTGCCACTATGTAAACTAGTCATGCTGCTGCCACCTCCACAATCTGTCATTGTGCCACTCTGTGCCCTACTCTCTCACTCAACCACCCTGTGGTTTCCTGATGTTTTTTCCACCCTCCACCACTCTATGACGTTGCCACTATGTTTGGTTTTCCCCTTGTTTTAAGCTATCGGAAGAAATGAAAAGGACAAACACAACCAATTGTGTCTTCGGAGAAGCCGCAAAGCCAATATGACATGGTTCTTTGTTTACATCAGGATTGTCTGATGATTAGGTAGCAAAAAGCAGGAGTGGATACAAAACACAGAAGTCATGAAAATATTCCATTTACTTGTTATCTCTTTTGGATCAACTCCGGTTTCTTTTTGGCTTTAGCAATACTGATGGATTATTGACCGATTGAAAGCGGACACTGGAGGATCAAAGGAAGGGCAAAATGATCAGTGACGTCAATGCAAAATTACTGCCGACCCCCTCTCCACTCTTTTTGGGGGGAGGCTCTACATGTATCAGCATTTAACAGAATCACCACAATATGTGAAAAAATTAACTCTTTGCCACAGATAGCACGATCCCAACAGACTGAACTGGCTAGATTTGAGATGTGTGTAGGGCAGAAATACACACACTGGATTTGACACAGAATTCCCCACAAACAGTAAATTAATTAACTCTTGGCCACATATTGCAATATCACCACAGACTGAACTTAATGGATTTCAAGCTTGTGTAGGGCTGAAATACACACACAATTGATTTGACACAGAATTCCTCACAAACCGTTGATAAATGAACTCTAGGCCACAGATTGCAATATCCCAAAATAAAAAAATGCTGGTTCAGGAGCAGGTGTATATAAGACAAACACCTGTGAAGGTCTTTCACCCCAGTATCTTGAAAATCAGAAGTAATTTTGCACAGAGTGCAAATGTAAGGGACCGCTCAAGGACACACGAACAGACACAAACAGAGGGAGGCCTTGACACTGGTCCCAACCTCTGTCCCTGCTTTTTTTGGGGAACCCGACTCCTTAAAAGGTCAGCCCCAACCAGAAGACTAGAACAACACTAAATAAGTTTAGACACAGAACACAGCCAAAGGGACGCAGGACACAAATCGGAAGGTCAGCCGAGCAAAGTCGGTAACTGTAGGGAGAGGCGGTACCAAATTGGGAGACAGAGGAATAAACGTAAGCTGAACCAGGTATGTAACAGCTGGGAGATGTGGTACAAATACAGGAGGCAGAAGAGAAGTCAGAAGCAAAGCCAAAGGTCAGGTAACAGTAATGGGCAAGGAAAAATAAGGCTAGCTACAGGCAACAGAAGACCAGTATAGCAGGCAAAGATGAGTGGCAAAGGAATCCTTAAACAGGGAACCAAGGAAAACAGAAGAGAGGTGATAGGTGGAACAAACATAAAACCAGATTGGATTACAAAACAGTCAATCAGTAAGGAACAAATTAACTAAAAGAGTGCTGGAGGATTCCTGGCCAACGCAATTAAGCAAGCAGAAAAGTAAAACCGAGTTTACACAGTAAGATAAATACAAAGCGTTATGTCATAAACCATGGTTTTTGTCACAACGGCCATGGCCTACAACTAGAGTCCAAGGCTGGGTGTCTGCCGGGCATGATCATGACAGCAATCTGGTGCTTCTACAGACAGATGCTCCTGCATACAAGACACAGTGACAAGTGGCAGAATTTAACATGGCTGCCCTTTTTATAAGACTGTGACATCACAGAAGCTGTCTGGGTGCTGATTGGCTGCATGTGTGCACATGTCATTGAGGATGTTCCTTTCTTCCTCCCATAGTTCTTTGCCCCATGTCATGCCATGTGCTCGCAACCATTTTAGATTTGTTACCACGAATTGCCATGAACTTCGGCTTCGTTCAGAATTGAATTTTTCCTGACATTCTAAACGAACTCCACTTCATTAGAATCAATTAGCTCAAGCCTAATTATATATAAATAGGTATTTCAAAAGATTATTACTATTTTTTTTACATTGACATAAAATAAATCCTGCTCAAAGAACCTCAACTAGATAAAACATTTCTCTAGCTAAACTATGGTATAGACACACCTACAGGAAAAAAGTTAATATCAGTCTATTAGTTACAGGCTTCATCGGACCCAGGAAATGGATTTGCCCTAGACAGACACCTTTCTGATTCATAAATGAGATTATTGCTAGCAAATTATCACCATGGAGCTCTAAAGTTATACAGGGCTACACTGCAGATAATTAATCAGCTACCTAGTCCTTATACCAAGGGCTCATATATCTGTCAGGAAGATCTCCCCATACACTGTCATGCTCATGTACTTTAATAGCTGAATGAATGCTGAAAGAGTGTTTTTTTGGCCTACATTTGTCTGGATAATGTCGGGACACAACAGCCTCGAGGCACAGTAAACTACTTTTTATTCAACTGTATAACAAATGTATACTACAGGGTATGCAATCTTTTAATAGGTATACAGTTGCATATGTCTGGGGCATACTTTTGGCACACCATTTCAAACAGTCCTTACAAACATAATCGCTGTATGTGATATGAACCTAGACTAAAATAGACTGATTATTTTTGAACGTGCCTTGCTTTTCCTATATTTGAGATCTGCCAAAAAGACAAGTATTACAAACTTACAAGGAGGAACATATCCTTGAGACTGAGCAGGCGGTGAGACCATGTAGGTGGCTGTGAATCCTATGGGGGCCCCCAAAACCAGGAAAAGGCCACATGGATTAAATCTCACCGATCATGCCCTCTTCTGTCCATGCCCCACAGTTGGTTTTTTGGCACTGGCGCACCGGGAAATTAGCAGTCATTAGTGCACAAATTTCCAAATGCTGCCCAATGACAAACCAATGTGCAGGGGCCCTGGAGTGGGAAAAACCTGGAAGAAAGGAGCAGTAAGAATATGGAGGATCCCAAATTTCTTTTAGGGTTTTGGGGCTTGAACGTGGGGCATTGGAAAAAGCCTGATTTTTGGGGTTTGATCTGAGGTTCATTAACTTTGGGGCCTGATTACAGGTTGAGGAATTTTGGCGTCCTCATGGGATCTGAATTAATTTTGTTTTCTGTTCTTGGGTCTGAATTATTGTGTTTGATTTGGGGGGCAAATAAATTTTTAAAAGGGTGGTTAGGGTCATCTGAATATATTTCATGGGTTTTGTTTTTCAGAATTTTATAAAATAGGTATTTCAAAAGATTATTAAGGTTTAGCGATTGGTTGGCATCGAGACGATCGATGTCATAGTCGGGCCCCTATCGATAAAGGTTTTTTGATAGTGGGGCATCGATTTTGCGCGATGACCATTTAAAATCTATGGGAGAGCAAAAAACACCTTCATTTTTACACCCCAAACAAGGCTAGAGAAGCTGAAATTAACATCCACAACAGTCAAATGGATACGTGCTAATCTTAGGAACCCCTTTAAAGGTTAAAAGTCACGAAAAAAAGTCAAGCCCCATTTACTATCCCGTCTTGTACCCAAAAGCCTGACCCTTTAAAACCCGCATCACCCACAAATTTTAAAAAATGCCGAAGGCAGTATTTATTTGAACCATCATGTTATTGAAAAATGGACATTTTTTTTTTCCCTGTCCTGGAAAAGCAGCTGAGCCCCCCAACCCGCATGGGCCCCCCCATTTAAAAAAGTGCCCGGAAAAAAGGGTCTTTCAACCACCATTTTAGTTTCACTGGACTTTTACTATACCTTTTCCTGGGCCCCAGCATTTAGCCCCCAAAAAGCATGGACCCCCACATTTAAAAAGTGCCGGGGAAAAAAAAAAGTCCCTTTTAACACCATTTTTTGTTTCATGGACATTGGCTATACCTGTCTGGGCCACGCAAAGAGCCCAAACCTGCATGGGCCCCCCCATTTAAAAAATGCCGGAAAAAGGGTTTTCAACCAAACCCTTTTTTTTGAAAAGGACATTTTACTTTACCTGTCCCTTTGGCCCCCAGCTGAGCCCCAAACCTGCAAAGACCCCCCCCCCATTTAAAAAGTGCCGGAAAAAAGGAGTCTTTAAAACCCCTTTTTGTTTTCCCGGACTTTGGAAATTTTTTTCACCTGTTGGGGCCCCAAAAACATGAGCCCCCCAAAACCCGAAAAGACCCCCAATTTTAAAAAGTGCCGGAAAAAGGGTCTTTCAAAACCCCCCATTTTGTTTTTACTGGCATTGGGGCTATTTCCCGTTGGGCCCTGCATTTAGCCCCAAAAAATGCATGACCCCCCCATTTAAAAAAGTGCCGGAAAAAAGGGGTCTTTCAACCCCCATTTTTGGGTTTTACTGGACATTACTATACCTGTCCGGGGGCCAAAAGCATGAAACCCCAAAACCCGCCCTGACCCCCACATTTAAAAAAATGCCGGGGGAAAAAAGGAAATTTTCAACCACCATTTTTTGTTTTTACTGGACATTGACTATACTGTCCTGGGCCCACGCATGAGCCCCAAAAATGCTGGCCCCCCCATATTTTAAAAAATGCGGAAAAAGGGGTCTTTTAACCCCCTTTTTTGTTTCACTGGGGCATTGACTATACCTGTCCTGGGCCAAAAGCATGAGCCCCAAAAACCCGCACGACCCCCCCCTTTAAAAAGTGCCTGAAAAAGGGGGTCTTTAAAACCCCCATTTTAGTTTCATGGCATTGGGCTATACTGTCCCCGGGCCCCAGCATGAGCCCCAAAAACCTGCATGACCCCCACATTTAAAAAAGTGCCGGAAAAAGGAGTCTTTAAACCCAAACCATTTTAGTTTCACGGGAAACATTGCCCTATCCCTTTCCGGGGCCCAACAGCTGAGCCCCAAACCTGCATAAACCCCAAAATTTAAAAAAGTCCCGGGAAAAAAAAAAGGGGGTTCTTTAAACCCACCTTTTTAGTTTCACTGGACTTATTCCCTGTCCTGGGCCCCCAGCTTTGGCCCCCCAAAACTGAGCCCCCCACACATTTAAAAAGTGCCGGGAAAAAAGGAGTCTTTAAACCCACCATTTTAGTTTCATGGACTTTGGGAATAAAACCTGCCCGGGGCCACAGCATGACCCAAAAAAACCTGCATGACCCCCCCACATTTAAAAAAGTGCCGGAAAAGGAAGTCTTTCAACCACCATTTTTTTTCACTGGACATTGCTATACTGTCCTGGGGCCCACGCATAAGCCCCAAAACCTGCTGCCCCCCCAAAATTTAAAAAAAGTGGGGAAAAAAGGAGTTTTTTCCCCACATTTTATAGTTTCACTGGACATTGACTATACTGTCCATGGGGCCACAGCATGACCCAGGGCTGGAGTTACAGTGGGTGTGGTGAATGCCCAGGGCTGGCGTCCGTCATCTATTAACACGGCTGGTTAACAAGCCCTGATGACGCAGAACTGTCGTGCTGAGCAGAGTGCGCGAAGAGGAAGTGTGAGAACTCCAGCCTTCCTCTGTACAACGTTCAATACCTGGGTAGCGCTTGCCCTCGATGAGTGGGACCAATTGAGCTTCACTAGGAAATATGGTGGTTGACGCTCCTGTTACACCCAGTTGCCCTTAATCTTGGCATTCTTTTTTCTCATTTAACTTCAAAAGTGCTGGAGGATGGTCTCTGTACTTTGTTCTCTGTCCGTGCTCCATACTCATGTCCTCTTGGAACAGTGTCGGACTGGGGGGTTGGGGCCCACAGGGGAATTGATCTTCGGGGGCCCCACCTATTGTACATGACAAATTTACCGGCGCTCTCAGGAACATAAATGCGCCATTTTTACCACATAATACAGTGTGCAAAAACAGAGCTGGTATTGGTAGTACAATAGAAAGGGACTCACATATCTGGTCTCATCTCAACATTTGTCTGTCTAACATATCTAGACACATGGGCTACATAGCTCCATACCATTTCCCCCTCCACCCACTACAATATCCTCTCCACCCACATTACAATATCCCCACCACCCATACAATATCCCTCACCCACATACATATCCCCTCCACCCACTACAATATCCCCTCCACCCACATATAATATCAGCCCCTCCCACCCAACATACAATATCCCTCTCCACGCATACATATCCCCCTCCACCGCATGACATATCCCCCTCCTCCCACATACAATATCCCCCTCACCCCACATACAATATCCCCTCCACCCACATACAATATCCCCTCCACCCACATACATATCCCTCCGCCACATTACAATATCCCCTCCACCCACATACAATATCCCCTCCACCCACATACACGATCCCCCTCCATCCACATACACTATCCCCCTCCATCCACATTCAAGATCCCCCTCCACCCAATACACTATCCCCACCAGCCACTACACTATCCCCCTCCATCCACATACATATCCCCCTCCACCACACATACAATATCCCTCACCCAATAACAATATCCACTCCACCTACATACAATCATCCCCCGTCACCCACATACAAAATCCCCTCCACCCACATACAATATCCCCTCCACCCACATACAAAAAACCCCTCACACCACATACAGAATCCCTCCACCCACATACAATATCCCCTCCACTGCACATTACATTATCCCCCTCCACCCAATTCCAATATCCCCTCCACCCACATACAATATCCCCCCTCCACCCACATACAATATCACCTCCACACACATACCACTATCCCTCTCCACGCACATACTATATCCCCCTCCACCCACCATACATATCCCCCTCCACCCACATACAATATCCCCCACCCACATTACAATATCCCCTCCACCACATACAATATCGCCTCCACCCACATACAATATCCCCTCACCCACATACACTATCCCTCACACCCGCAGTAACCATATCCCCTTCCACCCACATACAATATCCCCATCCACCCACATACAATATCCCCTCCACCCACATAAAATTCCCCTCCGCCCTCACATACAATTCCCCCTAAGCCCATTATACAATATCCCCTCCACCACTATACAATATCCCCTCACCACATACAATTTCCCCCTCCTACCTCCATTGTCCAATATCCCTCCACCCAATACAATATCCAACCCTCACCCACCTACAATATCCACCTCCACCCACATACAAATCCCCTCCTACCCACTACACTATCCCTCCACCGCATACCAATTATCCCTCACCCACATACATTCCCTCCAAACCACATACACTATCCCATCCACCCACAATACAATATCCCCTCCGCCACCTACAATATCCCTCCAGCCAACATACAATATCCCCCTTAGCCCCATACAATATCCCCCTCCACCTACATACAATATCCCCCTCCAACCCACATTACAATATCCCCTCCACCCCAACATACAATATCCCCCCTCCGTTTCCCTTGAGTCACACACCTATCAATATAGAAGTAAAATACCCCTCAAATCAGGGACTCACCGGAGAGTCCTATCTGAGGAGTCGTTCTCTTCTCTTGAGTCGTTTTATTCCCTTTTCTTCTTTTTTTTTTATGCTCAGTTCCGCACATTCATGGATGAATTGTCCGTCAGAACAGATCATCCTGCAGAAATTACACACAAAATCTCTTAGAATCCTCAATTTTCCAGCACCGTCTTTATCTATTCCCACCTCTGTACTCAAACTTCGCAGGGGTGGGAGAGCAGTACAAGCCATAATCTTAGAAGGCTTTGTATCCTAAGGGGTTGTAGGTGGGAGAGGACCTCTAAGTTCCCTGGATATATGCTACAACTATGGGCTGCTGCCCTACTCAATTATATTACCAGGTAGGTAGGGCAAGACCCTAGGTAGGTAGGGCAATGGTGGCAAGGTCCCATCTGTTGGTAGGTGGTTTTCCCAGTTAGGTAACTGTAGGTAGTTGGGTCCCTTTATATAGGCTGCAAGCAGTTAGGGACCCCGCTTAGGTAGTATACAGGCAGTTAGGGCTTCCGATGAAGTAGTATACAGCAGTTAGGGCCTCCTTTAGGTAGTTTGAAGGTAGTTTAGAGGGCCTCCTTTAGCTAGTGTGTAGGTAGTCAGGGCCCTTTAGGTATTATAGGTAGCCCAGGGCCCCTTTGTAGTCAGGGCCCCTGTAGGTAGTCGGGGCGTCCTTGTAGCAAGGCTTCCCTTTAGGTAGCCAGGGCCCCCCTTGTAGTCAAGGCCCCCTGAGGTTCGTCAGGTCCCCCTGAAGGTAGTCGGGTCCCCTGAAGGTAGCCAGGGCCCACCTTAAAGTAGCCAGGGCCCCCCCTTAGGTCAGCAGGTCCCCTTCTGAAGGTAGCCAGGGACCCTTGTAGGTAATCAGCACCCCCCTGTATTCAGAGCCCCCCTTGTAGCCAGGGACCCCCTTGTAGCCTGGACCCCCCTGTATTCAGAGCTCCATTGTAGTCAGAGCTCCCTTGTACGTCAGTGCTCCCTTGTAGCCAGGCCCCCCTTGTAGCAGAGCTCCCTTGTAGCCAGAGCCCCCGAACTTGTAGTCAGAGCCCCTGCCTGTAGCCAGAGCCCCCGCTGTAGTCAGAGCCCCCCATGTAGCCAGGACCCCCTTTAGTAAAAGGCCCCCCCCCTTGTAGTCGGGGGCCCCCTGTATCAGACCCCCCTTATCGGGGCCCCCCCGTAATCAGACCCCCCCCCCCGTATCAAGCCCCCCTGTAGTCAGACCCCCCCTGAGCCCAGACCCCCCTTGTAGCCAGAGCCCCCCCCTTGTAGCCAGAGCCCCCCCTTAGCCGAGCCCCCCCCCTGTAGTCAGAGCCCCCCTGTACCAGACCCCCCCCTGTACCAGACCCCCCCTTGTACCAACCCCCCCTTGTACCAGGACCCCCCTGTAGTCAGAGCCCCCCTTGTCGCCAGGACCACCCTGTAGCAGACCCCACTTGTAGCCAGGGACCCCTCGTAATCAGAGCCCCCCCCTTGTAGCCAGGGACCCCCTGTATCAGACCCCCCCTTTTCCAGGACCCCTTTATCAGACCCCCCCTTTTAGCCAGGACCCCCATGGTCAAGCCCCCCTTGAACCCAGGCCCCCCCTGTAGTCAAGCCCCACTTGTAGCCGGGACCACCCTGTAGCAAGCCCCCCTGTAGCCAGACCCCCCTCCTGAGTGGGGGCCCCCCCCCTTGATCAGACCCCCCCCCGTAGTAACCCCCCCCCTGTAGCCAGACCCCCCCTTTAGCCAACCCCCCCTTTGTAGTCAGACCCCCCATGTAGTCAGACCCCCCCCTGTAGTCAGAGCCCCCCCTTAGTCAGAGCCCCCCCCTTGTAGCAGAGCCCCCCGTAGCCAAGCCCCCCTTGAGTCAGCCCCCCCCTTAGTTCGACCCCCCCCCTGTAGCCAGAGCCCCCCCCTTGGGTAGTCAGCGCCCCCCCCTGTACCAGACCCTTTTTTTTTTAGCCAGGCCCCCCTTGTAGCCAGAGCCCCCCTTGAAGTCCCCCCTGTAGTCAGAGCCCCCCCTGTACCAAGCCCCCCTTGTAGTCAGCGCCCCCCCTGTAGTCAGGCCCCCCTGATCAGCGCCCCCCTTGTAGGAAGTTTTAAAAAAAAAACAACAAAAAATCACTTCCCGGGCCCCGGGCTCCCGCCCGCTCTGCGCTGCCCCCGGGCTCCTGCGCCTGCATAGGCGGCGGTGAAGTGACGTCACCCGGCCTACGTCAGCAGTAGGGGCCGGGGCCCCCCAGCGAAGGCCTAATGCTTCAGCCTGCCGGGGGGAGCACGGGGCGCAGCGCTATGGCGCTGTGCTCCGCTACCCACCCGGGGGCCCGCCCGGGGGTCGGGGACAATTTTTTCCCCCCAAAACCCGGGGCCGTCTCGACGCTTGGGACGCGGTCCCGGGCGCTCAGGGACCGATGCGCACGGCCCCGGGGAGCACGCCTGCCTCCGGGGGCCCCCCGCGGCCGGGGGGGGGGGGGCCCACCGGGGGGGTCCCCCGGTTTCCCCGGCGCCCAGTCCGCCTGACTAAAGCCAAATTTTTGTATCCTTTGTGTCAGTAAGATGTAGGGCTTGGAGTTCTCATATGAAGACCTTTATATTTTAAATGCACTTTACAGTGCAATCAGAAGCCTTAGTGCCTGCTGCCACTAATTCTTGTTCAAAAATACACAAGGGGGGAATGCTTAAGTTAACTAATTTCCACAAAATCCCCCACACCATACATAAAAAATCAGGAAAAAACCCTAAACAAAATCATGTATTAAAACTTCACTTTTAATTACAAATTCTAAAAGAAGGAGAAAAACAAAAAACGGGGAAAACACCTAGGGCGACATGTATGATCTAGAGATGGGCGAATTTCTCAAAAAATTTGGGGTTCCACTTCGCCAAATTTTTTTCCACAAAATTCTTTCGGTCCAATTACTTCCACGAATAAACTTTAAAAAAAACAGCAATTTCCAGGCTGCCCAAGCCTGCAGGGGGCGGGTAAAACGTTGTGCCATGCATAAATATCAAGGGAGTTTGGTTTTTGGGTTTTCATCCAAGGGTTGTGTTTAGTTTTACAAACACGACGGGCCGCCGTCTTAAAAACGCTTCACAATAAAACCCCTTTGGCACTTATGGGGGCAAAATTTGACCAAAAAACTGAAGCGGGAACGTAGCCTGATAAAGTCAGGGCAGCAAAAGCGGAAAAAAAAAAAACCCTTGAGAGCTCAGGGGGCAACATTAGTGACAGAGTTTGGAGGTGACGGCGAAAACCCCACAGCAGCAAAAAGGTCAGAAAAGGGCACAATACATTCTGGAAAGTGCCAAAACAGTACCAGGCCGCAAAAGTGGCAAAATGAAACAGTGGGGGAGGTAAACGGTGGCAGCAGCAGGGAGGTCAGGCAGTGGCAAAAATGACAAATTCGGAGCGGGGCAAAAAAGGAGAAAGGGCCAAAGAGGGGTAAAAATGACCCAGTGGGGGAGGGCACGGAAAGGAGAAAACAGCAGAAAGCAAAGGTCAGACAGTGGCACAATGACACAAGTTGGGGGGAAAGGGCAGCAGCCACAACAGCAGCTTTGATCAGAAGGGGCAAAATGAAAAAATTCGGGGGGGGAAAAAACAGGAGTGGCCCCACAGTGGGGGAGGGAAAGGGCAGCGGGCCCCCGGCAGCAGAAATTGGGGGTCAGACAGGGGGCACAATGACACAGTGTGGAGGGCACAAACAGGGTAAAAAAAGCAGCAGCATGAGGTCAAGAGGGGCAAAAATTGACTTTCTGCAGGTGGCAAAATTTAAAATTGGGGCCACAGAGGGGGCACAATGACTGAACCCGGAAAGGTCACGGGGGCACAAAATGAGGTCGGGCCCTTTGCAAAAAATGAAAAAAGAGTGGGGGGATGACAGGAGCAAAAAAGCATAAAGGTCAAAGGGGCCCCAAAAAGAAAATTCTGGGGGTGGCAAAACATACCGGAAGGGCCGCAATTTGGCAAAAATGACACAGTGTGGATGCCAGGGCCACAGCAAAAAGCAGCAGCAAAAGAGCACATAGAGTGGCACAATGACAGAGTTTTTGAGGTGTGGGTTGGCAATACCATTCCCTGGTAAAGACGGGTAGTGGGCAATGGAGAAACAAACAGCAATGGGTGGAAAATCCAGGGGGGGTTTGGGGGAAACAGAATAGTGGCGAGGCGGAATTTGAACCCAGACTGCCGCCTAAGGCTTTTGGGGTGTGGAAAAACCCGGGGGCCGACCCAAACCCCGCCAAAATTTCCATTTTTGCCCAAAGGCCCAGTCGTTCAAAAAATTTCCCTTTGGAAAAAGGGGGTTTCCCTTTTGGGGAAACGGGGCCCCCCCGCCCCCCCCCTTGGAACACCCCTCTGATGCCACACTACGGCCGGGCCAAGACCTTCTCCACGCAATTTTCAAGTTGGGGCCCACACATCCATTGGTTTCCCCCATAGTCCGCGGATCTTCAACTCGGGGGGCAGAGTGCGACCAAGAAAGGCCAAAAACCTGTTGGTTCAGGAAACCCCCAAAGCCCCCTGCTGCGCTGCTGCTGGTGACTGCCCCCCCTCACAAGGCGGGTAAAAGGAAAGGGCTGCTCTTTTTTTTACCCCAAACCCTTAGGTTACTGCTGAGGAAAGCTGGTCACCCCCCCTACCCCCCCCCCCTTTTCCCCCCAGCACCCGGGGGGCAGTAGAAACTTGAGGGCTGGGGAAACCCCCCCGGTCAAAACCTGTCAGAGGGGGGACAAACCCGCACATACAGCGGCCAAACTGATTACGGAGGTTTTCCCCCTAAAGAATTTGATTTTTTGTTTTCCCTCTCAAAACTAAAAAAAAAGGCCCCCCCCCATTTTGGCCGGGTAACGGGGGGCCCCAAAAGGGTGGAGAGCCAAAAGCTTTCCCCTCCCGGGATGCTGCCCTTTTTTCGCGGGTCACTAGCCAGGAAAAATAAGCTTTGCGGGCGGGACATCTGAAAACAAGTGACCCGGGGGGCTCCCGCCCCCCTTTTTCCACTTTTATACTCCCAAAGGGGTGCTTGGGAGCCCTCTGCCTCGTCTTCTCATCTCCACCCCACCCCCCTCCAGTTTGCTCCTTTGCTCCCCCTTTCTCTTGTCACCGGGGTAGAAAATCCCATATTTCACCAAAACAATCCCTTTCTGCCCCCAATGTCCTCCTCCCCCTCCTCCTCCTCCTCCATTTCAGTCCCCCCCCGGACTAAATGGGGCCTGAGAGTAGTGCCCACATCTCCAGCCCCCCCTTTGGCCCCAGACATTTTTTTTCAGCATTTTTTCCGGGAAAAGGGAAGCTTTTGGAATAAATTTTTATTCATCCCGTATCCCGGGCGCCCTGACAAAAAACCGTGGCCCCCCTCAAAGGGCCCCCTTTCAAAAAACCCGGCAGGGTCAGAAAGGGGGCCTTCCCCCCGGGCAAAACATCAAAGTTAAAACAGGGGAGTACTTCTGTCTGCCTGGTTTCCAAAAAAAAAAATTTTTTAAATTTGTTTTTTCTCTTTTCATAATGGGGCCCCAACATGTGGGGGGCGGGAATTCCAGCGGGTGGAAACATCGCATATCAAAAGCGGTTGGGGGGGGGGCCGTTTTTGGCCGCGCAACTCCAAAGGAGGGTTTTCCCCCGGCTTTGAAACGAAGGGAAAAGACATCCCACAGTTTCCGGGGCCTTTTTCAAATGTTCTGAAGATCAGGGGAAGACTTCGGGAAACCCTTTTTTAAAACCCAGTTTGGGAACACGTGCCCAGGGCGGGGCGAAATGGCCCAAAACCCCCCCGGTGCAGGGGGGGCCTGCCCTACCATTTTTCCCCCCCATTGTCCTTCCCCCATGGTTCCGATTTGCAGTTGGCGCGGAGAAACCCCAACACACCCGATTTTTGCTGAAATGACCGGAGCAGTTCCCCCCCCCTTTTTTGATTTCCGTCCCGAGGCAACAGGTTTAAAAACGGGCGTGAAAAACCGCTTTTTCCCTACAAAATTGGAAATGTTTGGGAGAAAGTACTTTGGAGGCGAGATGGTTTGGGGAGGAGGGGGAGGCGGCCCTTGGCGCATACGGGCAGTTTGACAACGTGGAGAAGAAAGGGGGCGTCTCCTGTCCAATTTTTTGGGGTGCCTGGGCAGGAAACACATTCACCCAAGGGCCGAAAAAGGCATGTACGGGCCCCCTGCCCCTTTAGTTAAAAGCCCCAGACGTCCCGGGGCGCCGGGACCTTGGAAAAAAAACCCGAAAAGCTCAAGGACTTGACCCCATTTTCCCTGTTCTACAAATTTTATAAGGGGCTTCCCCCTTTTCCCCCTTTTTTGGGAAAAAGGGAAATTTAAAGGGTTTTGGGGAACTCCCCAATCCCCGGCCCCGGCACAAGCCATTATTTTCTCTGAATGGGGGCAGACCAAACCATTTGTAAAGGGGAGGACTGCATTACCAACAATTGGGAAACAGGAAAAGGGTCACTGCTGCCCCTTTTTAGGAGGGTTGGGAAACCAAACTTTTGTCTCTTTACAATCGCCCCTTTTAAAACGACGCTGGCCCATAAGCGAGGACAGGAGCATCGGACCGGGAGAGTATGCCCAAAGGGAGAAACAGTTTCCCCTTCTGCAGAGGTGGGGGAAAGCCACTTTCTAAAAAAGGCATGGTGCCCCACAGGCCGCTGCGCTGAAAACCCCAGCGGCGGGAAATGGACCACCCCAATCTGAGCCACGTTTCCCCAGGCCCCCGGTTTGGTAAACGCTGCATTTTTAAACGCAGGGCCTTTTTTCCAACAAAAGTCCCGGGCCCCCGCTTTCATTTTCTCCCCAAAGATTTACATATACCCATATTCGGCCCCTTTCCGGGTGTTTTAAGCAAAGAATTTCCCAAACCGCCGAAAAGCGTTTTTAAACCCCCAAACCCCCCGCATTTAGTGACTACTGCCCCCGCTGCCCCCGCTGAGCCCCTGTGCCGCTCGCGGGGACCTGCGAAGCTTTTTTCCTTTTTCCCCCCCGTGGCCCCCTTGGCTCCCGACCCACACTGCGGGCAAACCCTCCTGACCACGGCCACCCCAAACCCACAACTGGCTGCCGCCGCCCTGACGCGCAACTGACCCCCTTTTCCCTTCCTACGAAAAATGAACCCCTTGCTTCACCCCGGCTCCCAAGGGGCGGTCGGCTACTTTCTTCATCTATTTGTTTTTTAAAACCCGTCACTACTGCCTCATCACCGTTTTGGAAACCCAGGCGACCTCTCACCACAAAAACCTCCCATGCCACTTTTCCACATCATATTTTTGGCCCCCTACGCAAGAAGTTTGGGGATATTGGCCCCATTTCTTCCGCCAATTTACCCTGTTTGACTGCCCTCCCCCAAATTGTTTAAAACCCCCGGCTATATTTTTGGGCGCGGGACCCCAGACCACATGTAGATCCCGGTTTGGGGGGGAACTGGAGGGGGACAGGGGCCCGGCTGAGGACAGGGAGGGCCGCTGACCCGCCCCCCCGGCCATGCCAACTAATTGTTGTGCCGGGAGGTTCCCACCGACTCTTGGGGGGGGTTGCAATGTAAACTGGGAGGAAGAGGTTTGACCTATTAAAACCAATCAAGAAACCCTTTGGGGTTTGGGCCTTGAACCCCACCCGGGCCGCTAAATTTGAAAAGGGGCAGTTGTGGCCTCCCCGGGATGCCCCCGCGCGACCCCCCTTTTGCTGTGTTTGCGACCTGGGGCCCTTTTAGAAATTTTTTGTGCCACTCCCCCACTCGCATTGGGCAACCCCTGCCCCCCTCTCTGTCGACATACTTTTTGGGTTAAAAAAATTTTTTAACCGACACTTTTTGTTTGGAAGCAAAGGGAAACCCAAAGAAAAAATTTGAAATTTAAACCCCTTTTGTTTTGGAAATTTAGGCTACCAAAAAAAAAAATATAAAAATTTGGGCGTTGAAAAAAAACGGTTTTTTTTGTCACAAAGCAGCAAAAAAACGCTTAAAAAAAACCCCGGAATTAAATTGCGCAATAAAAATTGAGCCACCAAAAACAAGTAGCGTACTTTTAAAAGGGGGGTGTTTTTCTACCCACACAACAAGAGATAAAATTGAAAATTTAAAAACCCTTTGCTTGTAAATTGGGCTCCCAAAAAAAAAAAATATATTTTTTGGCTTTTGAAAAAAGACGGTTTTTTTTTGCCCAGCACACCAGCAAAAAAAAACGCTTAATTTTAACCCCCTGGAGAAAAATTGCGCAATAAAAATTGAGCCCCCCACAAACAGTAGCTTTATAGCTTTTGTTACAAGGGCGAATTTTCTACGCCACCCCAACAAAGAAAAAATTTGAAATTAACCTTGCTTGTAAATTGGGCTCCCAAAAAAAAAAAATAAAAAAATTTGGTTTTTTAAAAAAGAGGGTTTTAAATTTTTTGTCACCCACAGCAGAAAAACCCAACGTTTAAATTTAAACCCCGGATGAAAATTGCGCAATAAATTGAGCCACCACAAACTAAATTTTTGTAGGGGTTTTTCCAAGGGCGTATTTTCACCCCAACCCAACAAAGATAAAATTGAAATTAACCTTTCCCTTGTAAATTTGGGTACCAAAAAAAAAAATATATATTTGGCGGGGAAAAAAAGGGTTTTTTTTTTGCACACAGCAGCAAAACAACGCCAAAATTTTAAACCCCCTGGAGAAAAATTCCCGCAATAGAAAGACCACCACAAAAAAATATTTTTGTAGCGTTTTTTAAAATTTCGGTTTTTTCTAAACTTAGCCACACAACAAAGTTTAAAATTGAAATTTAAACCTTTGCTTGTGAATTAGGCAAACCAAAAAAAATATATATATTTGGCTTTAAAAAAGAGGGTTTTTATTTTTGTCAGCAAAAAACCAAAAAACAACGAAAAAATTCCCCCCCTGGATGAAAATTTTGCGCAATAAAATTTTGAGCCACCACAAACAAGTAGTTTTGTAGCGTGTTAAAAAGGGCGTTTTTTCAAACCCCACAACAACAAGAAAATAAAATTGAAATTTAACCTTTGCTTTAAAATTAGGTACCAAAAAAAAAATATAAATTTTTGGCGTTGAAAAAGGTTTTTTAAAAATTTTTTGTCAGCACGCAACCAAAACAACGTTTAAATTTTAACCCCGATGAAAATTGCCAATAAAATTTTTGGGGGCCAAACCAAAAACTAGTAGTTTGAAAACGTTTAAAAAGGGTTTATTTTTTTTCCGCCCCCAAAACCCAATAGATAAAATTGAAAAAACCTTTGCTTGTGAATTGGGCCCCAAAAAAAAAATATTTTTTTTTGGGTTTTTTGAAAAAGCCCGGTTTATTTTTGTAAAGCACACCCCCCCAAAAAAAAACGTTTAAAATTAAAACCCCGGATGAAAATTGGGCGCAATAAAAAGAGCCACCAAAAACTAGAAGTTTTTGTACGGTTACAAGGGCGAAATTTTTTTCTACGCCACACAAACAAGAGAAAAAAATTGAAAATTAACCTTTGCTTTTTAAATTTAGGCACCAAAAAAAAATAAATATTTTTTGGGGCTTTGAAAAAGAGGGTTTTTAATTTTTTTAGCACACCACAAAACAACGTTTAAAATTAACCCCTGGATAAAAATTTTTCGAAAATTAAAATTTGACCCCCAACAAACTAGTAGCTTTGAAAGCGTGTTACAATGGGGGGAAAATTTTCCTACGCCCACAACAAGAGAAAAAAATTTAAAAATTTAAACCTTTGCTTTGATTAGGCAAAACCAAAAAAAAAATAAAAAATTTTTGGGCTTTTGAAAAAAAAAGGGTTTTAAATTTTGGCAGCACCCCAAACAAAAAAAACGTTTTAATTTAACCCCCTGGTTTTAAAATTTGCGCAAAAAGAATTGACCACCACAAACTAGGGGCTTGTAGCGTGTTACAATGGCGTTTTTTCTACGCCCCCACAACAAGAGATAAAATTTTTTAATTAACCTTTGTTTTTAAAAATTGGGCCCCAAAAAAAAAATAAAAATTTGGCTTTTGAAAAAGAGGGTTTTTTTTTTTTTGTCACACCCCCACAAAAAAACCCTTTTAATTAACCCCTGATGAAAAATTGCGCAATGAATTGAGCGGGGCCAAAAATGAATTGGAAATTTGTATGAAAAAAACGCTGTTTCTTTAAATGAATAAAAACGGGGAACCCGGTTTAAAACCCCATTTGGGGAAATTGAAGTTAAAATGCAGTTTGGCATTGGACCACACAAAAATTTTCAGCCAAACCCCCCAAAAAAATCAGAAAAAAAAATTCAAAACAGCCCTCTGAGACAAGCAAGACACCCCAAAAAAAATCGCTGTGTAAAAATCATTTTTCAAAAACGCTATCCCCCCCCGCAGCACACCTTCCCGGGCCCATACATTGAGGGGAGTGTGAGCTCCCAGCGGCGCGCTGGGTTTTCCTTATATATGCGGTGACGTCAAAAGAATCCCCCGGTCCCTGGGGGGTTCAATCTCTGCACATTATGCAGGCATCCCCTTTCCCTTCCTCCCAAAAAAAAAGGTGTTTCCCCAAAGTAACGCCATTTGCTCCCCCAGCCATTTTTTTAAATTTAAAAGCACACTTCGTTCCCGCAAAATCCCCCCCAAATTTCCCCGTTTTCTTTACAACCGAAGTTTTCCTGAAATTCAAACAATTTCCACTTCGTTAGAACAAATTCCCCCCAACAAAAAATGATGGGGGCCTTTTCCTTTTTTTTTTGGCGAAACCCGCGCCTCCCGGGCCCCCCAAATCCCCCCTTTCGGACGCAGGGATGCGGTTTTTAGGCGCGCTTTCCGCCACTTTCAGTTGCGCCCCCATAAGGGGGGGCCAAGGGGCGGGTGTGGGCACGCGTGGGCGTTCCGGGGCGGACGCGGCGCGGAAAGTACGATGGGCGAGTGGGCAAAGTGGGGGCCAAAAATTGAAAGCGCTGGGCAGCCCGCCAGCCCCAAAACCTGGTTTTTTTTGGGTCAAAAATGCTCCGGCGGGGGCAAATTTAAAGCAAAACGGAACAAGAGGGGAAAAGCATACAGAAGATCCAACAGAAACCCTCGGTCCCAAAACTCCGTGCGGAAAGGAGTATGTTTCCCCAAAAAAAATCGCCTTTAAAAAGGGGAAAACAAAAACAGAAAAAGAGCTAAAACCCAAAAAAAAAAAATTAAAATTTAAAAAAAAAAAAAAAAATTTCACTTTCCAAAAATCTAAACCCCGGCGAAAATAAAAAATTTAGGATTTTGGAAATTGCCGGGAAATACAGAAATTTAAAATTTTCTGAAAGCTTTTCTCATTGGTGGGAAAGAAACCGGCCAATCAAAAGGGAAGCACAGTGAACCATTAAAACCTATTAAAGGAACTATGAAAAATCAGAATAAAAAAGCGGGCCCGGTTAAAAATACAGAAAAAAAGCAGAAAAGACTGATTGGTTTGAGAAAGCGGGGGCTTGGGCTATCCGGCCAATCAAATGGGAGCGACAGGGCCCCAAATTATAGCCTAGGGAGAAGTTTAAACCCAAATTTAAAATCAAAGGCGGGACATTTTCAAAATACAGAAAAAAACCCTGAAAAAGTTTGTTTGGGGTTGACTGGGGGGGTTTTTGCTACCCCCCAGCAAATCAGAGCCCCAAACTCCTTCTCCCATTGAAACTATGGAGAAAATGGGCGCAATGAAAATCTCCGGCCCCTCAGCCCCGGGCGGCAGGGGATTATGAAAAAAAAAAAATCATTTTTATTATTTTGTAAAAAAATTCTCTAAAAAAAGGGGCCCCAAACATTCTAAAAACATAAATCAATTCAATCCCCAAAAAACGCGTTTTCGCCGAGCCCCGGCGCTACAAAAGGGAAAATTGCAATAGAGAAAATTTCCCCGGGAAAAACAGTAATTAAAATTCTTTTAAGCCTTCGGATTGGTGGGCATAAACCACCCAATCAGAATAGGACGACAAAGACCCATTATATCCAAGGGGAATTTTTTTTTGACCAATCAAAATCAAAGGGGGCCAGTTAAAAATATAGTCAAAATACAGAAAAGAGATGTTTGGGGTGAGCTAGCGGGGTTTTTGGGCTATCCCCCCAAAACAACGCGAGTTTAATTCCCCCCATTGAAAGCCCTATGGAGAGATCGGCTCAATGAATCTCTGCGCTAGCGCCGGGGGGCATGGAGTATGAAAAAAAAAAAATAAATTTTTAAAAAGTTAAAACATTATCAAAAAAAGGCTAAAACCTTCTCTAAAAAAAAATCAGTTAAATCCCGAACAACGCATTTGTCCCCGGGAAACCGGCGCTACATGGGGAATTGCAAAAGAGAAAATTTGCCGGAAAATTTACATTTAATTCAAATTTTTTAAAAAGCTTTTTCTAAATTGGTCAGCATAAACCAGCCAATCAGAAAAAGGAGCACAGGGGGCCCATTCTAACCTATGGAGGAGTTTTTGCCCAAAATCAGAATAGACGACGGGGGCCCCAAATTCTAACCTAGGGGAGAAATATTGACCAATCATATTCAAAGGGGGGGACAGTTCAAAATACAAAAAAAAAGGCCAAAAAACAATTTGTTTGGTTGAAGCGGCGGAGGCGCCACTTGGGCCAAAATCAAAAGCGCGGCTACTTTTTTTCATAGAGTTCTATGGTGAAAAAAAATTTCCGACCCGAGCTCTGTGTTTGGGCAAATTTTAAAAGAGGCGGGGTTTAAATTGGACCAATGGGGAGCGAGCGCCCGCTCCTTTTGGTTTTTCAAATCAATCTGAAATAAAACTTTACATGGCCAAAAAAAATTTAATAAACAACAGAAGTTGCCCAAAGTGTAATAAAATGAATAATAATAAGGGGTAAATAAAAAAAAAAAATATTAAATAAAAAATCCTGTTTATTTCTTTATTTTCTTTACACCAAAACTATTGACCCTTGGGTTAACGAAAAAAAAAAAAAAACCTGTTTTTATTAAATTTAAAAATTTTTTTTTTTTATTTACCCCCATTTTATTATTCATTTTAATACACAGGGGAAAACCCTTTGGGCAGTTTTTAAAAACCATTTTTTTTTCCCCCAAGTACGTTTTATTTCAAATTGCATTAGAAAACCCCTAGAGCGTCGCTCGCCTCTCATTGGTCCAAATAAAACCCCGCCTCTTTTAAAAATTAGCCAATCCACAAACAGAGCCCCGCTCCCCAAATTTTTTTTCCCCAAAAAACTCTATTAGAAAGTAAACCGCGCTCTGATTGGCTAAGCTGGAAAGAGCCCCCCCCCGTTCAACCCCAAACACTCTTTTTTGCCTTTTTAAATGTATTTTTAAAATGTCCCGCCTTTGAAAATGAATTTGGGCAATAAATTTTTCCCCAAAAGGGTTTGAATGGTTTCCCTTTTCGCTCCCATTCTGATTGGTCCCAAATTTTCCTCCATAGGGTTGAAAGGGGGCCCCTGTCGCTCCAAAATTTTGATTGGCTGGGTTTTTGCCGACCAATCAGAAAAGCTTTTAAAAAATTTTTAATTTCTGAAATTTTCCCGCAATTCCCCTCTATTTCAAATTTCCCTTTTGTAGCGCCGATTCCCCGGGCAAACGCGTTTTTTAGAGAATTTTCCCGCTTTTTTTTTTATAGAAGGTTTCCCGCGCTTTAAACTGATAAAGATTTACAAAAAAAAAAAATTATTTTTTTTTTTTCATACTCCCCGCCCCACGGGGGCCCAGCTCCGAGATTGGATTGCGCCGATCTCTCCATAGACTACAATGGGAAAGTAAGCTTTCCTCTGATTTGGGTTTGGGGTAGCCGAGCCACCGCAAGCTCAGCTAATCGCTCCCTTTTTTTGGGGAAATTTTTTTCTGGGCTTTTGAACGTCCCCCTTTGATTTTTGATTGGTCAAAAATTTTTCATAGGGTATAATGGGTCTTTGTCGCTCCCATTCTGATTGCTGGTTTATGCGAGCAATCAGAATAGCGTACCGAATTTGAATTCCCGTATTTCCCGGCAATTCCTTTCCCATTGCAGTTCCGATTTAGCGCCGGTCTCGGGAACAAACGCGTTGTTCGGATAGAATTTTATTTATGTTTATAGAATGTTTTTAGCTCTTTTCAAGAAAAATTTTTCACCTAATAAAAAAGATTTTTTCAAAAATACTTTCCCGCCGCCCCCCGGCGCGGAGGGCCCAGATTTCATTTCCCCGATCTCTCCCCTAGACTACAATGGAAGTAGCCCCGCGCTCTGATTGGCCCCGGGTAGCCAAGCCCCCGTTAACTCGCCCCCCCAAAACACTCCCTTTTTTGCATTTTACTGTATTTTGAACTGTCCCCCCTTTGAATTTTTATTGGTTCAAACCTTTTCCATAGGCTATAATGGGTCCCCCGTCCCCTCCTATTCTGATTTTGGGCGGGGTAGGCCAAACCCCCCCAAACTCAACCAATCACTCTTTTTTGCATTTTTTCTGTATTTTGAACTGTCCCGCCTTTGATTTTGTTGGTTCAACCTTTTCCATAGGCTATAAAGGGGCCATGTCCCCCCCATTCTATTGGTCCCGGGGTAGCCAAGGCCCCCCTAGCTCAGCCCAAACAAACCTCTTTGGGTGCATTTTAAATGATTTTTTAACTGTCCCCCCCCTTTTAAATTTTTATTGGTTTAATAGTTTCTCCCTAGGTTTTTTTAATGGTTCACTGAAGCCCCCTATTCTGATTGGGCCCGGGTTTTTGCGACCAAAGAGAATAGCTTTTAGAATAAGAATTACTTTTAATTTTCCCGGGAATTTCCAATTTTCCAATTCTTTTAATTAGGAAATTGGGAAAAATTTATTTTTTTAAATTATTTTTTTTTTTTGAGGTTTGGGGCCCCTTTTTTAAAAATTTTTTTTCCCCCCTTTAAAAAAAGGATTTTTTTTTAATTCCAAAACTCCGCACCCGGACATCTTTAATGATTTTTTCCCCTGTTTTTCCCCCTTCTCAAATGGAATACCCTGTGAAAGGGGGCATTCCCCCCACAGGCCCATTTCCCGCACTTTCGCCCATGTCCCCGCACTGTGCCCCCCCCACACTGGCGAGGCGCAGGGAACTTTTCCCCCCCCATTATGAGCGCAACCCCCTCGGGGGGCGAATCATAAACCCAGCCCCCCCACTGCGCCTCAAAACCCCCACTGGCCCCAAAACACTGGCCCCAGGCGGAAATTTTTCCCCCCCTTTTTAAAGAGTGCAAATACCTCGGGCGGCGAATCATAGGCCAGCGCCCCACCTTTCGCCCAAACACTGGGGGGCGCGGGGCTTTAAAATGGGAAAGTATGACGCGCCCCGGGGGCCGGGCAAAATCAGGCGCAGATTTCGCCGGAAAACCGGCGGAAAGGTGCGCCCCGACGTGGCGAGATTTATACATGTCGCCCCTAGTGTCAAAAAATGCAAAAAAGGCAAAGGGAATGGACAACTCACTCAACCCTACTTGGCCTAATTCACCCTAAGAGAAAAACAGGGGATACGCCCCCAAAAAAGGGTGGCCCTGTCCCGGAACCTAGAAACCCCAAATGAACTACCCTAGTAATACAAGGGTCCCCCACAATGTTTTTAGTCCCAAAAAAAAAAAAGTCATTAGGGGACAAATTTTTGGAAAAAAAATTAATTTTAAAAAAAGAAAAATTGGGCCAATAAAAAAAATTTAAAAAGGGCCACCCACAAAAGAAACATTATACAAAAAGTTTTCAAAATCCCTCCAAAAAATTTCAAAGGGGAAATGGAGATAAAAGTTTTTTTTTCCCCCATTTAAAGGGTAGGTATGGTTTCCCCTTTAAACCCCTAAAAATTTTCTAGGGGACCCCTCAAAAAAAAAGTTTTGGGAAAAGGGAAAGAAAAAAAGGGAAAACCACCCAAAAAACACAAACATTGGGAAAAACCAAAGGGAAATGGGAGCTTTTTCTTATTAAAGGCCCAGAGAAAATGCAAAAATGTCTTTTTTTATTACCCCAAATACAGATGTATAAAAGGTCCTTTTTGATATAAGCTCCCAAACCCTTTCCCACACTTAAGAAGTTATTTACAAACTACCCCTTCGGGCATTATACTGTGCAACTGTAATCAAAACCTCAATGTGAGAAGTTAACTGGAGGCTAAAAAAAATCTCCATACACACACTAGATCCAAATTCAGGTTGTTAGCTATATACAAAACAACATCACAGTAACAGATTCTCTATAATTCAGAGAGAACCGCATGTTGCATACAGTACCAGGGTTCAAGAAATAAGCTGGGCAGAGTGTTGTACAAGAGCCAGAGACCGATAACTATGTTGTACTCACGGCTCTGAACTCCCACTGCATACCATGCTCGACACGGCCTCAAGCATGTTCCGCCAGGATGGTCTCTAGGACAGGCCGAAGGTAAGGTCCATTCTCCTCCTGTTAGAGGGGCAGCTGCGTCCACCGGCTGCACACGTCGGCATTCAGTAGTGTTCAGCGCGCCGAAGAACGCTGCGCGCACTTCCGGTCTCAATGCGGCAGCTTATCACATGACTACACAGCTGGCCTGTATCCCGGCAACCCGCTAAACAAAAGAGCCGTGTGCCGAGACACATGTACAGGTTATTATAGGCTGCACCACATTCAACATAAAAAAGACAGGTATTATACAGTACATGGCAGTTAGAACAACTAAACAGTGGAAACCTATGTTAATCCTTATAAAAATGGAAAAAAATTTTTGGATGAAACAGCAGTGGTCTAAACGTTCATTACGTCCTCATTTTGAGTCTAACAATCCACTCTGTTTCCCTCTGTAGCAGCAACCTATCGAAGTTGCTACCTCGATTAGGGGGGAAAACCCGGTCAATTTCCATGAATCTCACACATTTTAGATCTCCTCCGTGTGTGCTACACACATGCCTCGCAATTGCCGTATCCCTACCGTGTTTGATATCATTCACATGTTCTCCCACACATCTACGCATTTCTCTGAGGGTCTTTCAAATGTATTCGAGACCACAACTGCAATTTATTTTGTAGATCATACCTTTACTTCTACAGTTCACAAATTGTTTAATGCAGAAGCCCTTATTCAGTACATTACTATGGAAATTCTTTCCGGTCTCAATATACTCACATGCCACACAACCGCTACATCTATAACACCCCAAAACTGGTTGATTAAGTCACTTTCAAAGTGGCTATGGACCAGAAAATCCTGAATGTTTTACCCTACGGTAAGTGATATGAGGATATTCTCCAATCACTTGTCTCAGATCTACATCCAGTTTCAAAATCTCCCAATTTTTAGTGATAATTTTCCGTACCGGAGCCGCCGCTCCATCAAAATCACCAATCAGATGGAAAATGCCCTCATCCTTTTTACGGGACTCTTTTTTTAGGGCCCAAAAAGGGTATCCCTAGAGCATTGTCTAGCATTTCTGTAGGCTTTTCTAAGGACTCCATCAGGGTAACCCCTATCAAGGAAACGCTTCTTTAAAGCCCGGCCCTGTTTTTTAAATTCCACCAAAACAATTTCTTTTCAAACATAGATATTGTCCTTTGAGAATTCCTCTCTTGAGGGGGACCGGATGACTGCTGTCCCACCTCAAGAGGGAATTAGTAGCTGTCGGTTTACAAAAAAACGTGGTTTCAAGGACACCTTCTGTTGTTTTTTGGACACAGACGTCCAAAAAATTTAAAATAGTCTCATTGATCTCATATGTGAAACGTAGATTGAGATCATTATTTCTTCAAAAAGTGCAAAGCCTTTTAAATTTTCAGATCCCCTTCCAAAGGACCAAAAACGTCTCAATATATCTTGTCCCCAAAAGAATCTCCTTCGTTTCCCAAACGTATTAGCCCACCAAAAACAAAAATCCTCCCCCCCAGCCCAGAGCAAATTTGAAAAAACTGGGCAAAGGAACTACCCATGGCCGTGCCCTTGAGCTGGTGGTAGATCTTCCTGTTGAAAACAAAAAATTTCCAGGTGAGGACAAATTTAAGGAGATGTAGGACAAACTCATTATGTTCATGAAACTGATGGCCTTGTGCACTCAGGAAATCCTTAGCAGCTCTTAAACTGCAATCATGCGGTATAGAGGAATACAGTGCCTCCACATCAATGCTCGCTAAGTAGCAAGAGTCGGGCACTGTAATCCCTTCCAACTTTCGTAGCAGATCCATTGAATCCCTTGTATAAGATGGAAGTGTCACCACAAAGGGAGATAAGATCTTTTCAATATAGTGTCCTATATTTTGACACAAACTTCCCACACCAGAAACAATGGGTCTGCCACGCAAAGGGACCCCTTTTTTGTGCACTTTAGGCAGGCAATAAATGTTGCCCAAAAAAAAAGGGATGGCGGGGATATATTGAAATTCCTCCTTACTTATCAGACCCGAACTCTGAGCTTCTAGCAAGATGTCCATAAGTCCTTAAGTTCTTTAAGATAAGACGGCGTGGGATTAGAGCTCAAAAAATTTTTTACCCCCCTTTTTCCTTCAAAAGTTAAAAAATCCCTATATAGTCATCGTATCAAAGGGTCAAATTTCCCCCCCTTACTGAGGGTTTATAGTTATATTTTTATCCTCACCATGTCCTTTTATGCCCAAATATTTATCTTTCAAAAATTCCTCTTCCTCATACTCCAATTTTTTAAAGTTCACTAATGGTTAGCTCCCCAAAAACAGTCTTTTATGAGGGCTCACTTTGTGGGGGGTATTCTTGTTTTTTAGTTCAGTGAAGGGGCCCTTACCCATTAGATTGGGGGAATTCTCATTGAGGCTCTCAAGTAATTTCACTTCTTCAAGCATGTCCAAAGGAAACCAAAATTTCCGACATTTCGTTACTTTAATAAAAAAAAACTTTCCCAATGCAATTTTGCATAGGGGTTAAATCTTTAACCCATAAAAACAATTAAAATTCCTGTTGGTACAAATGACAAACCCTTACTTAGGATTTGGATTTCCACTTCATTAAGAATTCTTTTTGACTTATTTATAATCTCATTGGTGTTGATATTATCAATAGGGTGGCAGTTATTTATTTTACTCAACCTAGGATGGTTAAATTTTCCCAAAAAAAATTCGGTTCGCTCACTTCCAAATTTCCGACAAAAAATAACTTCTTTCCGAATTACTTGGACGAATCACTTAAAAAAAACAGCTATTTTCCGGGCTGCACAAGCCTGCAGGGTGCTGTAGAAGTGTTTTTCCATGCTTAAAAATGCGGGGAGCTTGGTTTGGTCTTTATACAAAGTTGGTTTTGATGACACGCAATGACTGCCCCCGCTATTTTAATCGCTTTTACCTAAAAAATTCCCGGGCACTTTAGGGGCAAAAAAATGACAAAAAACTGAAACGGAATGTTGCCCGATAAAGGCATCACGAAAACGGAAAAAAAAAAAAAGTGAGGCTCGGGGCAACATTAGTGACAGAGTGGGGAGGGACGCCACCCAGCAATGAGGTGGGGAGTGGCCCCTGACTTTGGGGTGGCAAAAACAGGAGAGGGCCGGAGTGGCAAAATGACAGGAGTGGGGGTAGGCAGCGCGATGAGGCAGAGGTGGACAATACATTCGGGAGGTGGAAAAAAAAAAAGGATGGGCCACGAGTGGAAATGACAGTGGGGGTCGGCCCAAAGCAGAGGTAACGTGGCCCCAATTTGACTTTTGGGAGGGGGAAAAAAACGGAGTAGGCCCAGAGTGGCACAATTGAAAAAAGAGGGGAGGGGTGACGGGGAGCAGATTGGATCAGACAGTGGCAAAATCACATTTGGAGGTGGAAAAAACGGGAATGGGCAAGGGGCAAAGAACGGAAGTTGGAAGGGGGAGCAGCAACAACAGGGCACAATAAATTCGGAGGGGGCAAAAACGAATAGGCCAAAGAGTGGCACAATGACAAGGTGGGGGTCACGGGGCAGCAGCACCCTGAGGTCAGACATGGAAAAAAATACTTCTGGAGGGGGCAAAAAGGAGTGGCCACAGAGGGGCCCAAAAATAAAGAGAGGGGGGTTAGGGCAAGGGCACACCCTGGGGTCAAAGTGGCACAAAAATTGGAGGTAAAAACCAGGAAGGGGCCAAAGGGGTGCCAGGGGAAAAGAATTTTGAGGTGGCCCAAAACCGGGATGGCCAAGATGGCAAAATACAAGGTGGGGTCACGGCAGCACAGCATGGGGTCAGACAGTGGCCAATACTTTTGGGAGGTGGCAAAAAGGAGTAGGCCAAGGGGGCAAAAGACAGAGAGTGGGGCCCGGGCAGCACAGCATGAGGTCAACAGTGGCAAAATCAAAATTCTGGAGGTGGAAAAAAACAAATAGGCACAAGTGGCACAATGAAAGAGGTGGAGGTCACCAGCACCAGCATATGTAAACAGGGGCAAAATCACATTTTTTGGAGGGGCAAAAAAAAAGTAGGCCGCAGAGGGCCAATGACAGAGAGGGGGTGGGGGGCCCCAGCGCATGAGGTCAGAGAGTGGACAATGACATTCTGGAGGGGGCAAAAACTGGAGTGGGCCACAGAGTGGCACAATGACAGAGATGGGGTAAGGCCAGCAGCCTGGGGTCAAAAATGGCCAATCACATTTGGTGGTAGAAAAAAACTGGAGTAGGCCACAGAGGGCAAATGACAGAGAGTGGGGGTGACGGCGCAGGAGAAAACGCATGAGGTCAGAGAGTGGCACAATGACACGTGTGGAGTCACGGCGCAGCCACAGCGCAAATGAGGTCAGACAGGGGCACAATGACAGCGTGGGAGTGGGTGGCAATCCAGCCCCGGGGTAAAAGAGGGTGGGGCGGGGAAAACGGGCAGCAGATGTGTGGCTTCAGGCGGTGGCGATCAAAAATAGGCGAGGCAGGTAGTTTAAACCCCAGATCATTTCCACAGTTTGGGTGACGGCATGGCTGAGTGTCTGACGCCAAAGGGGTTTGGTGTGGGAATTCCGGCCGATCACCCTGATTCACTTGAAAAGGTCAGCGTTCCAAAATTTTCCCCCGTGGACAAGGGGTTCTCCTTGGGGAAAAAGGCCCCCCGCGAAAGAAATCCGCCTGAGCACACTAGGCCGGGAGGCAGCTTCCCACTGCAAACTCGGCAATTTGGGGCCCACACACCCTTTGGGTTTCCCAGTAGTCCGCGATCTTCTAACTGGGGTGGCAGAGTGGCCCAAAGTACCACCCGGGTTTTGCCCCCATTCCCTGCTGCTGCTGCTGGCTCTGCCTCCTCACTGGGGGGTTAAAGGAAGTGCTCTCATGACCCGGGCGGGTTGCTGCTGATGGAGCGGTATCTCCCCCCCCCAAGCTCCCCCAGCGCCGCGGCGTAGTACGGGGCGTGAAGCCCCCCCGGGAAACCTGTCAGAGGAGGGACATGCCGAAATGGCGCGGCCAACTGCTACGGAGGTTTCCCTATAGTATTTGATTTGTCCCCCTCTGAATAGCGGGGAAAAAAGGCTCCCTTTTTGGGGACTTTTGCGAGGGTCCAATGGGTGGGGGCCCAGAAGTCACCCTCTGGGGATTGACATTCGGTGTCACTAGCAGGCAAATCACATGCTGCGGGCATCTGCCAAGTGACCCCGAGGGGCTCCCTGCCTCCATCCCCACTGTTACTCCCCACGGTTTGTTGGGGTCACTGCCTCATTTCTTAATCCATTACCCCCTCCAGTGCTCCTTCTCCTCTCTTTGTCACCGGGGAAAAAAACCACTAATTTCACCAGACAATGCTTCTGCTCCAATGTCCTCCCCCCTCCCCCATTTTATCCCCCCCCAGATTTTGGGGGCCGCGCTATGTAGTCTCCACCCCCCCTGCCCAGACAATTTTTTCAGCATCTGTTCGGGACATAAAGAGTGGAATGACGTTATTCACCCGTAGTCCTGGCGATGACAAAAACAGGGGCCTCCTCGAATGGCCTAAAAAAAGGTGGGGTTTTCACGCTGAGTGCCCTGGCTGACATCAAAGTTACACAGGGGAGTATCTTTCCGCCGGATCATCAAAATCGAAAAATGGTCTTTCTCTTTTCATACGTGGGCCCAAACATTTTGGGCTAAAAACCCAAGGGTTTTGAAAATCGTTTCAGAGTGTGTTGGGGGGAGGCCGTTCTGCCGCTGCAACCGAGGGGGTGTTCGGCTTTTTTAGGAAAGATGAAGTGCTGCACATTTCCTGGCCCTTTTCAGAAACTTTGAAACCTTTTCACAACCAATTTAACATTGCGCCATGCAGGGCGCTGGACCATCCCCCCCGGTGCGCCGGACACCCCGTTCCTCCCCTTGTCCCCTCACCCTGGGTTCCCATTTGCATTGGACAGAAAACCACACATCGTTTCTTTCTGCTGACGCGGGGCAGTTCCTCCCCATTGACTTTGCTCCCCTGATGACTACAAAACCCCCGGCCTGCGACCCTTTTCCGCTACTTTCTTTGGGCCGGAACGGGTTTTTTCCCTGTGGCCGCTTGGCTCCCCCACCCCCACTGCTGCACCCTGCGACCACCTACACAACCCACTTCGGCTGGCCGCTGCCCGACGGAAGCATGCCCCCTTCTCCTGGATGATGAAGCCCTTGCCTCCCCGGCTCCCAAATGCGGTCGGGTACAT
This sequence comes from Phyllomedusa bahiana, assembly GCA_025379985.1. Classification (NCBI taxonomy): domain Eukaryota; kingdom Metazoa; phylum Chordata; class Amphibia; order Anura; family Hylidae; genus Phyllomedusa; species Phyllomedusa bahiana. The sequence goes on along the minus strand of JAODAL010026446.1, from coordinate 415 downwards.
CATAAATTTTTTGTGTTTTATTGTCACTATGTCATCACCGGTCTTGGTATGCGAGGCTGACCCCCCACAAAAATGACCTCCCATGCCACTCTCCACATCTAACTTTGCCCTACTGCAAGAAGCAGGGGGTTTGGCCCCTTTTTCGCTGCCAGTCTGTGACTGTCCTCGCGAGCCCGAAAAAATGGATCTCTGGGGAGGGAACCGGGGTGGGACAGATGCGGTTGAGGGGCGGGTGAGGGCCCTGCCCGCTCCCGGGCCCTGCCAACAAGGGTTTTGTCTGACTTTCCACCCATCTTGGTGGGGTTGTAATGTCATCTAGGAGGGAAGTGGATGACCAGTCAACCCAAACAAGAACCCTTGGGGTTTCTGTCAGCACATGGCCCTAGATGACTGGCGTTTGGCCCACCCATGACCC